>JAZKJV010010468.1:0-50608 GCA_037367405.1 Ottelia alismoides
TCCACGCACCCTTTGAGGCGGGGGCTGTGCTGCCAACCAGGCGGCGCGAGTAGTAGTAGGCGGAGCGCGCGGAGCATGCCTGTAGCCGAAAAAGTCAAACGTGCTGGCGCCTTGACCGGAGCATCTCCGCCGTTTGGGTTCTATGCATGCCTGGTGCCATCTTTGGATTTGTTTATAAGCGGTAGACGGGATAGATAGAAGTGCTCCTTGATGGGACCCCTAGGTCGCGCGGGTTCGATTTGCAGTACCAACTTTGGTTTGGCTAGCATTCCTTGTTGGCTCCCCCTGGTGGCTGGGTAGTTCGTAAGGCTGCTCCGTGCTATCTAGCCCATCGTGCGTGCCCAGCCCCTTAACACACGCGGGTCTGACCCAGCGTATTATTATTATTATTATTATTGTTATTATTATTATTATTATTGTTATTATTATTGTTATTATTATTATTGTTTTTATCATTATTTTTGTTTTTTTATTGTTATTGTTGTTATTACTATTATTATTATTATCATCATTATTTTTATTGTTGTTATTATTATCCTTGTTGGCGCGCGGAAGAGAATTTTTATCCGTGGCTCGGGAAACGGCGGGGGGAGATCCATGTCCTATGCCATGGTGTGATGAAGGCTGTATGGAACAGGGTAGACTATGTATGATCTGCCCAATCTTTTGGAGCCCGTAGACTATGTATGGTGCCAGGTAAAGGTCCGAGTTGGCCGGGACTCATAGTGCTAATGTCATTGGTGACATCGCTAAGGATCGGGAGGTTGCGAGTTCAAATCCTTGAACCTGCAACTTTCTACTTGCGGGTCATAGCTGACCACCCTTAGAGGCGGGGGCTGCTATGCTGCCAACCAGGCGGAGCGAGTGGGCGGAGCGGAGCATGCCCGTAGCCGGATCAAGCCGAACATGCCGGCGCCATGACCGAGAGCATGGAAAAGGATGGTGCCAGGCGGATTTGTAAAGCCGCAGAGCCCTGCTGACGGCTCATCACCTCTGGCCCCTTAACACACGCGGGTATGACCCAAGCGTAACGTTTCCCCTTTATGGTGCCAGGTGGAAGCCGCAGAGCCGGACGGACGGTGACGGCTGCACCTCTGGCCCCTTAAAACACACGTGGGTATGACCCAAGCGTAACGTTTCTCCTGAATCTGCACGGATTGGTAATCACGGCGACATTTAACGTGACCTTGTGGTGTTTGCACGTGGACGCACAAAAATGACGCTCCGCGGGTGGTGCAAGCACTGCTGCCCGCGGATGGTGCAAGCAAGCACTGCTGCGCGCGGGTGGTTGACGAGGCGCGCGCGGTTGCAGCGGCGCAGCGTGCTGCGCGCTGCGCGTACGGCATTCTGCGTCGCTGAGGCAACCCCACAGGCGTCGCCTGCGGTGCGCATGTTGCCGCCTGGCCGCTCCGTACGCGTAGCAACGTCGCGATGGGCCGCACGCATTAGAGGGTCTCAATAGTCTCACTCGGCATCACGTGGTGGTCGACGTAATTGACCATTTGATTGGCCCACCATTTGGCCCAGTACCAGTACCAGTGCGGGTGCGTGCTCAAGCTCAAGCTCATTTCACACCTCTAGCCGCCCTCGCCGGGCCGCACTCAGGCCGGGCCGCACTCAGGCCGGGCCGCACTCAGGCCGGGCCACGGACCGGCGATGCAGTGGACAGCTGCGACGTTCCGCCTGGCGCCGCAGCCAGGCTCGACTACGCAGCTTAAACCGTTTACACAGTGGGTGCATAGGTCCCATGATCCCAGTCACGACTGTCGATTGATGCCATTGGGCAACCATCAGTACTACATCAAAATCCACGTGAGCTCGTAACATCAGAAACGCTTGGCACCCTATTCCCCGCGGAACTGACCTCAGCCGCGGCGCTGGCCCTTTTGGCCGTACGTGTAAGCAAGCTCAGGCTCGGCTCAGCCGAGTGCGCTGATTGGAACCGTTACCAGTTACCCGTTACCCGTTAGCGCTGTAGGTATGCAGACAACCACCACCAGCCCTCACAGGTGTCAACACCCAAAAGTGTTGTTGGCGTGTGCGTACCGTACGTCCTCTCAACCGATGGGCGGTGACTGAGTACGGATAGGGACCGGTGCCATTGGCAATCCAACCCGTCAACAGATGGCAACACTTGAGCAACGCCGAGATGAGCTGGCCCATGCAAGGAGCGAGCGCGCACACCTCTGCGCAGGGCGCCCATGTGCGCCCGATTCAGCGGCCAGGTCGCACACAGTGCTTCAACACAACCCGCCCCGCACAGAGCAGTTGCGCCACCCGCACCTATCAAGCACCCACGTGCCATCCATGCAAGGGAGACCAGTACGGCAACAGCATCCAACAGTCCACAGCAACATCCGGCGCCGCGTAACGCGCACCGCAGAGGAGCGCGATGCAGGCCGCATGCCACACGCCATGCACGTGGCGTCCATGCCCGCGGCGCGCGGCGCGGCGCTTCATCGACGCCCTGCACCCGGTCCCGCCCGATAGCGTGTGGCGCGGAGGAGGCCCTGCAGTAGCTAGTTGCGGAAGTGACAGTGGCAGGCGCTTGCTGCTCTCTAAGAGCCGTACGTACGTGCCGCGGCCGCACTAAATGTCGGAGCCAGCCACCCAAGGGCCACGTAGGGCGATAGATGCCACGGTGGCGTCGCAGCTGTGCCATGCCGTGCCGCACAACTCACGCGTCAACGCGGCCGCTGCACCCCGCGTTCGCCCCAACCGTCGAGCCGCCGCCCAGCCGGCTTCGGCGCGCGTGTTGGGACGGCACGGCACGGCGCGGCCATGCCAAGCCCTCTCGGCATGCATGCACACCGCGGCGCCGCCACTGCCGCCCTGAAGACCCATGACCCATGACCCATGACTGGCCGGCTGACGTGCTGCCTGCCTGCCTGCCCCACGCGCACTACAGCCGCGGTGCATGTGCGGCGTCGCGGCGAGCCACCAGTGATTTCAACTAACCCAATCACTTCTTGGCCGCCGCCAGCCGCTCCTCGACGTTCTTCCAGTTGACGATGTTCCAAATGGCCTTGAGGTAGTCCGGCCGTACGTTCTTGTATTGCAGGTAGTAGGCGTGCTCCCACACGTCCACGCCCAGCAGCGGGACGAGGCCCTGCGGGCGTACAACGGCACCGGATTGGTACGGATGTACGGCGCCGTGCAACCGGGGCACGTCTCTGGGTCCCACCAGAGGGGTGGGATATGGTTGACGGCGTTTCATTGCATTTGATGTACTGGGCTATAACCAATGCGTGCACATAGGTGTAAAGCCGGATGTGACTAGCACCCTCTGGTCGCGGCAAGGCGACAAATTGGAAGTGGAAGAGGGCGGGGGGGCGACAAGGAGGCGATCAAGACGGGTGGGGCGCCGGGCGGGGGAGGCGGGGCAGTAAGCGATGAGCGGATGACGAGAGGAGCTGGCGCAACGGCGTCCACCATCCTGGGCTCGTCATACATGCTTGCACATGTTGGGAGTGGCCTATGCGCAACACGGCATGATGACATGGCTGCAACCGCCCTCTGCAGGGAGGGACCCTGCGGCCTCGAGGCGGCCGCCCACCCCCTGTTACCCAACTCGCCGCGCCCGCAGCTCGGCGTGTGCCAGGTTCGCGCGCATGCTGCGTCTCTGAGCTTCTGCCAACGCACTGGCACTGGTGCCGTACCCCTTTGCCAACGCACTGGCTCTGGTGCCGTACCCCTCTGCCAACGCAGGGAGGATGTTGTCAGCCGACCCCCCCCCCCCCGCTCGCGGCAGCACCCTCGGCCTCATCCTAAATGGGTTTCTGACCCGACATAGCATAACTTGACGTACCCCGGGCCGTGCGGCTGGCCTGCCATCACCCGGCATTAGCCTCCTTCCCCGTCGCCGCCGCCCCTCCGCCCCGCCCCTCCGCCCGCCCTCCCTCCCTCCCTCCCTCGTACCGTGATGCTGAGCGGGTCCTGGTTGGCCATGGTGGCAATCTCCAGCTTGCCGCTGGATTTGTTGTATCCAAGCCAGCCCCAGCCGGAGCCCTGTGTTCGCACGGGCAGGCGCGTGCATGCCTCGGGGTTGCATGCATGTGGGCGTGCAGGAATCGACGTGCAGCCATGCACGTGCCGCATGCGTGCCACTTGCATACAAGCAGCCCGGTGTGTTGGGAGGCGGGTGAGCATGCACGAGACGCTGCGTGCGCTTTGGGCAGGGGCGGCCGTGCCGTAGCGGTGAGGCCCGCCGTCACAGCATGGTGGCCGGTGAGGTCGCCGTGACACCATACATGCGGGTGAAGGTGTCGTGAGCGCAGGCCCAAGTGCCCACCTTGCCGCGCCACGCTATGCTGGTGCGCGCACGTGCATGCATGCAGCATGGCGTCGTGGTACCCGCACCGCACCGCGCCGCACACCTGCACAGCGGCCGTCTGCGTGTTGAAGGTGGAGATGAAGTTGTCAAGGCTCTTCCACTGCGCCTCGATGGCGGCCTTCAGCTCACCTGAGGGTGGCTGGAACTCCTGCGCGACACGGGTGAAGACACGTTACAAGTTGGCGGCGCGTGGACACTGGTCAGGGAACGTTCGCGACGTGGGATGTTGCGGGGACCTTCTTTCCCTTTGTGCCAGGTACACCCGTTCGGCTTACTTTGTGCGGGCAGAGGTTGGTCCAAAAAATATCGTGGTTAACGTGACCTGCGCAACAGCAACATGAACAGAGCGTTAGCGCTTTGTCCATGTTTGCAAAAATGCTGCCGTGATTGCCCTTGAGGCAGAGGCCAGCTCACCACCGCCGTTGAACTTGATAGCGCTCTGCAAGGCAATCATCTTCTGAACGTCGTCCTTGGACTGCGCCTCAGCGTACTGCTCCTGCGCCTTGTTGAAGTTGGCGACGTACGCCGCGTGGTGCTTTGAGTGATGCAGCTCCATGATTTGGCCAGAGATGTAGGGCTCAAGCGCGCTGTAACCGTAGGGCAGGTCAGGGAGCTTGAGTGACGACATGCTGCGCGCAAGTGCAGGGGCAGCGGAGAGGCCCTCACGGGCGCTCGCCAGGAAGCGTAGAGCCATTTTGATCAACGGCGATCAGGAAAAGGGGAAGGGGGCTTCTTCTTCAACTGCAACCTGCTCATGGGACTGCAGTGTCCGTGTTGTTCCTCTGCCTCTTTGTCGTGTGCTTGTGGTGCTATCCGCTTGCGTTGTAGGCAGTTGGAGCTCAGGTGGTTAACGGTTAGGGCTTTCGGCTGGTTCCGGAAGCATATGAACACCAGAGAGGATCTCTCCTCTGGTGAACACAAGCATGTGTGCGTAAGCCGCGGTTTCTGCAACGCCTCGGCCATGACCGACGGTGAGGTCGCGGGCGTCGGACCCCACAGATACTGAAGCACGCATGCATCACCTGTGCACACATAAGCTGTCATGTTCTTGCGCTGCACCTCAGGCAAGCTATAAAAACAGTCATTGCATGCCGTTCCGCACAGCGTGATAGACAGATGTAGTAGCTGGTAAGCAGCGGCTGCGCACAGTTGGGACTGGTTGGGACGTCATTCATTCCGGGGGGGGGGGGGTCGTGGGCGCTCCAGGACCACCGAGTGCCGATGGCTCCGGCCACATACATCAGGTTTCATGTATTAGGCTGCTCCCAAAAGAGGTGTCATCTGACGAAAGGGCGGGCGCGACTGGCAGCCTCCGGCGAACCGCCACATCACAGCGGCACCACGGACAAGGAAGTTGACGGTGTTTGGCAGGACAAGCGAAGCGATGGCTGGCGGCGCCAAGACACCCACCCCAATCCTTCGCAACGACCGTATGCACAAGGGTCAAGCCGCGAGCCTCGGCACCAGCACCACCACCATGACGACGCGCGCAACACCATACGTCGCGTTGCGCGCGTCGTCATGCGGCGCCACTCGGCGGAGGCGACGTGAGCGTTACGGCTATATAGCACTGCGCTCTAGGGTTTGCGCCGGCATCAGGAAGCACGAAGGCAGAGGTACAGTGCTCGGGAGCAACAGCAAGCGCCGCGCGAGCCCGGCTTTATGATGAGGGTTGCGCCTTGCGGGTGCGTCGCACGCCTCGCAAGCCGACACCATTGATGCCAGGAGCACCGGCCGGATACACAGCGCAACACCAGCAGCACCTCGCCGCTGTGCGGCGTCGTACTGGAAAGTCGTCAGTCAGTAAGCAACGTGATCACGAGGCACACATGTACGCGGTCATTCGCGGAAACGGAACCGGCTGTATGCTGTGTATCATTAGGCAACCATACCAATACCAACAAGCGGCAACGCCATGGGCCGTGCGGCGGGCTGTGCTTCGGAGGACACGAGTCGGCCACAGAAAACACGTCAACAAATGCATCGCGCAGCAGCGGCAATTATGGCATTACGGCGGCGAGTCAATAGCGGTAGATACGGCCTTGTTCCAGTTGGCAGCCTCCCGGTGCCGAGCATCCCAGCTCGCAGCAGTGTAGGGGCAGAGCCACGTGCTTTGTACGGCACCGTTCAAGGACTGTAAGAACGCGCTGTCGGAAGTACACATTGGTTGCACGGGGAACCTCATCGCCGCCATCCGTCGTACACATTCGGCGCGCACGGTAATTGGGCATGGCCGCACGATAGAGCGGTCGGCAGGGCGGCAGGGAGGGCAACGCAGCCAACCGTTTCACAGAGGAGATTCGGGGCGGATTTTACACCTTTTGAACTGCCTCCGTTGAAAAGCCTCGTGGGGATGTGGACGGCAGCGGGGCACGCCATTGACTCAACAGCAGGCCGATAAACTCCACGCCACATGCCTGCTTTTGGTCAACAGGGTTGAGCGTTCGCTCGGCGCTCCCAGCGTGGTGTTGCACGGCGTCCGTGTCACCATGGCTACTGCCCCGCCGGCGCATCGCCGTTTGCTGCGCCCGTAGCGGAGGCGCCTGCCTGCGCGCCGCCGCCAGCAGCAGTAGCTGCGGTGGCGGCAGAAGCTCCAGCAGCCGATGCAGCCTCCTCCGCCAACTGCGTACCGCCAGGCCAGGCCAGGCAGCGCGTCGGTGGGTGGGTGGGTGGGGCAGAAGCAGCACAACAGGTACGACAGGCAACACCCCAAGTTTGGGTGCCTACATCACCCTTGCCCTTGCTCAGCAACACCACACGGTTAGGTCTTGGCTGTGAGCGCCTGGAGGCCCCACGGCGGCGCGTGCGTGCGTGCAGCCCACCCACCCACCCACCCACGGGGGAAGGGCACGCCACTTGCAGGCAGGCCGGCAACCGCGCCCCTCCGGAAACCGTTCGCCGCTGCGCGCCGCCTGCCTGTCATCCTACCGCCGCACCCCCGCAGTTTGCAGTGCAAAAGCACATGCCAAACGTAAACCGACTCACCTGTGGGGGTAAGGGCTAACGCCGAGCCGGCCCCTTGCCTGCGACACTACTACCGCCGCTGCAGTCGGCGCGACGCAGGGCCCGCAACCTTGCCGGAACCCCAACCAGGTACGGCAGCGATGCTGCACCCCGACATTGACACATTGCCACTGTACGGTACTTCCTGTTCCAACCAATGAGGCAACGACGCAGGACGGTTGACCCCCCCCCCTCAAGTACTACTACAGCCGTAGTACTCACCACCTGCTCTGCGGTCTTGCCGGTGTCAGCGATGATGCGGTAGCGCACGCGGTTGATACGCAGCTGGTCCAGGCGGGGCTGCAGCTCCGGCAGCACGTCCACCAGCCGCTCCCACAGCGCGGTCACGACGTAGTCCTGCACGCCGCAACGCGCCACGACACGCTCGCCGTTGTACGACAGTACGGCCATACATGTGGCTGTGGGGGCACACTTCCCCTGCATACCATCCCGGTTGCTACACGCGCATCCACGCACAGCCTACCGCGTGGCATTGAGTGCCTTGTGTGGCAGTAGGTGCCGCGGTGGTTCCGGCCATTACATCAATGTTGATGTATGCGGGGCCGTATTCAGTACGTACAATCGCAAATAGAGCCAACGCAGACGCGACTGGCAACCTTTGTGCCGCGCTGCCAACCACTGCCGTACAAAGGTACGTACCAGGAAGTTGAGCTCGATGCGCGCGCACATGACGTGGTCAGAGGTGTCGACGCTGAACGTCACAGGCAGGCCCTGCGCATCATCGTCGGTACGGCACGGTGTGGGCAGGCGTGGCGCCAGGAGGGTGCCAGTCACCTTTGGCTTTACGTGCAATTGCACGTATTGGAAATCGCCTGATACATCAATACCCATAGGGAGGAGGAGCCCGTACACTAAAAATGCCGTACTTTGCGCCCCCACCGTGGGCCCCCCGGGCCGAGTAACTTCAAAACAACCATGCAGCGCTTTCATGTGGTCCCAGGGCTAGAGTGTGACGCGGTCGCTGTGAAGGTTACTCGCCCCGGGGGGGGGCCGTCGGCGTGGGGGCGTTTGATGCCCATCGTGTTGCTGCTGTATGGGGCCATTACCATCGATTTCAAGCCTCGGAAAGCGGTTGCAAACGTGACGTAGCGGTCCCCAAAGGTCCAATAGTATTGGTACTTGACTTGCATGCGGGTTCCGGGTCGGCTGGGCTACAGCGGGCAACCCGCATGTGCCGTACAGGTAGTACAGCAGCACACGACCCCACACAAAGACCCTAAAAGCCAGCCCAGGCGCACCGCCAACACTCCCATACGAGCCAGCGTTCATCTGGCGCATCCATTGTACTTGTTCAGGCTGATACTGGGGCCCACCAACACAACCAGCACACTTCTGCTGCCTAGCCAACACCTGACCCATGGGTCATCAACCACGCAACAGACGTACACAACGCAACCCATGAGATCAATACCGATGTAGCGGCCAACCTCATTGGCAGGCGCGGCGCGGCGCGGCGCGGCGGGGTGGAGGCAGACAGAGGGGCGCACACGGTGGCCGGCAAGGCGCAGCGCGGACTGGTCACACATTCGCGCCTGCCTGCCTGCCTGCTACCACCGCATGTGCCCCAGAGGCAGGGCGGGGCGGGGCAGGGCCTCACCGGGGTAATGCGACGGCGGCCGGTGGACGAATCCGGCTGCACGACCAGCCACCGCTTGGCGCTGAGATCTCCTTTACGCGCCGCCCCTCAACCCAGGACCGGATGCCCACATGTCTTGCCGTACGGCACGACGCCTCTTCCCCGGCTGCCTCCCTGCCCCCCCCCCCCGGACACACCCTCCTCCCCCTCCCCACCCCCACCGCACCCAGCACGCTACGCACACCCCCCCGGTCGCGTTCACATATATGCCCTCACCCCAACATGCCTGCGACATCGCCCGCGCAGTGTGCGCCTCCCCCCCTTCCGTTCCCGCTGCACGCACGCACGCACACACTTAGAAGAAGAAGAGCGCTGTTCTGAACGCACACACACACACACACACACACACACACACACACACACACACACACACACACACACACACACACACACACACACACACACACACACACACACACACACACACACACACACACACACACACACACACACACACACACACACACACACACACACACACACACACACACACACACACACACACACACACACACACACACACACACACACACACACACACACACACACACACACACACACACACACACACACACACACACACACACACACACACACACACACACTGCTCGCCCGCCCTGCCCGGGCCCCCCACCCCGCCCGCCTTTACCTGCGACATCTCCTCCTCCGCCTGCATCTCGAACTCTCGGTGCACGCGGCGGCTCATGGCGTGGTTGACGTGGAAGGGGCGCACCGCGTTGCCGATGTCGGCGGCGTGCAGCACGGCCTTCATCAGCATCAACCGATCCGCCTCGCTCTCGCTGTCGTACGCCGACGGGTGCTTCTGGAAGTCCTGTGTGCCGGCCGACAGGGTGTGTATGGCGGGGGTGATGGGGAAGGGGAGGGAGGCGCAAGCGCAGGAACGGCGGAACAGCGCTCAGGCGGGGTGCCACGCTCCGCGCTCAAGGGACCAGCGAATGGCTGGCTCCTGAAGTGCTGCGGAGGCTAGGGAGTCGCGCTGCCCAGGCCCGCAGGGCGAAGCGAGGCAAAGCAATGAGGCAATTCAAACGCGCATCGTTACGGCGCTCAACGCGCAACGCTGGCTCATTGCCTGTGTCCAATGCAACGGCTCGGGGCAGCTCCGCTCCTCTCTACCTGGCGCGGCGACGGCGGCAACAACAACTGCGGTGTGCGCGGGGGACCCATCCGAAACCCGTTGGAAAAGGCAGACGCTTTTAGCAGCACTGGACTTCCAGTGCGAGACAGCCACAGCCAGAAGCGCTGCGCCGCTGCCGCCGCCACCCCTCCCACCTGCGTGAAGGAGAAGTGGTTTGCCATGTCCGTGCACAGCACCGTGGCGATGATGACCTTGCGCAGCGCGCGCTGGTCGTCGTGGCTGAGCGGGCGCAGCACGTCGCAGTCCTTGCGGCTGAGGATGGCAAACGTCATGGCGCAGTGGTGGTTCTCCAGCACGCTCTGGTCGTTGTAGATGCGCGCCAGCCTACGGGCCCAGGCCAGGGAGGGATGGAGGGCGCACAGACCGTGACGGACAGAGCGCAAATGACAAGGACAGGGGGGCAGGTCAGGGCGCCAGGGACGGCCATTTGGGGTAGACGAGAAGAACAGCAGGCAGTAAAGGGCGCACGGACCGCGGCGGGAAATGGTAAGGTCAGGATCGGGAAGGTCAGGGGATATCGCTCATGGTACCTAGATGCGGGGCAGTCGAGGGCGTGTCTTGCGCGGGGTAGGGGCGGGGATGGCACATGCAAGCAGCGATGCGCGGCTGTGGTTTGCCAGCGCGTTGTCTGCCAGCGCGTGCGCGCGTCGCCTCGGCGTGCAAAGACCTGGCTGCACGCAGGCCCGCAACGCTCGCCGCTGGCAATTGACTCACTCGCTGCTGGTGTTGATGTGGTAGCTGTTGGAGTGGCCGTCGTGGTCGAGGTCGTGGCACAGCGCAGCCAGCAGCAGCGCCAGCTGGTCGCGCGGCTTGAGGATGTCCTTGGCGGAGGTGTGGCGCAAGATCTGTGCCGTGCCGTGCCGTAAAACGCCGTACACACAAGGGTAAAAGCAGGGGCGCAACAAGGAGACGCAGCGCGCGTCAGCGCAACCAAGCTATAGAGTGTGTCGCCGTTCACGTCCTTTTGGGAAGATGGCCCACGATTAGCTTTGGCCATCATGAGCTTTGATTGATTGATTGATTGATTGATTGATTGATTGATTGATTGATTGATTGATTGATTGATTGATTGAGCTTTGGTGTGACGTGCAGGCGCTGTGACCCACAACCCGACTTCTCCGTCTGTCCGTGCGTCTGCCAGTTGCCAAAAGATGGGGCGGTAATCAGAAAAACTCGTCAAAAGGCGCCACGCGCGACTGGCGCAATCGAACGGCCACGTGAGCGGCCTCCCGGCCCACGCACCATGTAGCAGGCATGAAGCACGTGGCAGACGTGGTTGAAGTTGTGGTACGGGATCTGGCGGTGGTAGTGGCTGGCAACGGCTTGGATGAACGTGCGCAGAACCTGCAGCGGAGGCAGCAGCAGAGGCACAGCACGGCCACACTCAGCGCCGGCAGCGCCCAAGCACGACAGTCACATAGCGCGCGTGCGTGGCAGTTGGCGATGACCATGAGCGAAAAGCTGGCGCCGCAGCAGCGTCAGCAGTAGCAGCAGCAGCAACAGCAGGGCCCGATTGCCGGCTTGCCAACAAAGTGTGCCCCCGGGCTCCGGCTCACGGAGGGCCTGGCTAGCTGGTAGTAGTGGTACGTGCTGTGCTCCAGGCGCAGCATCCCAAGGCACACGCGGCGGGACACGCGCGCCACCGTCGGAGAACGAAACAGAGAGACAGAGCGCTTGCACACACGACGAAGGCCCCGCGCTCAAACTCCGGTGTCTTCTGTCGGCGCCGCCGGCAGCCGCTGGGCCGCACTGCCGTACTGCTCCTGGCTGCCACCGGCGTACCTGCGGGTTGATGCCAAACTGCTCAATGGTGCCTGACGCCACGAAAATGTCGTACGTGAGCTTGATAAGCTCCTCGTGCCCGTACGCCGTGAAGTCCCACTCCCAGTTGTCGAGCTGGCCCTGCACGCCGCAGCCGCAACCGCAACGCGGTGCAAAAGCACATTCGCCTGGACTGCACACCTCGCGTTGCGCCATGTAGGACTGAGAACATCAGCATATAGCATTTGGGGCGTGTCCTTGTCCTTGCGCCTGTGCCGACGCAAAGATGAAAGTCAACAGTCGGGTCAGGTACAGCGCGCCGTGCGCTGCACGGAATCACGCCTATCGCGAAACTCTCTTTTCCGGCTGCGATTTGTTGTCCGTGTGTGCATGCGGCAACGGCGAAACTGCAGGTACACAGCGAAACAAGCACAACACACGTGTGAAGGATCCACACATAGGCGGGGGCTCCGGTCCTGCGGCACTGAAATGGTGCCAAGCTGGTGCGCTGCCTTGCCGTATGCTGCCGTACCTGCGAATGGAAGCACGGCGACGGTGGCCCCTCGTTGCTGAGCGACTGGCTGCTGAGGTGCCGCTGCAGCTCGGCCGGGTTGGACTGGCGGTGCACCAGGGGGGCAGGGCCGCCGGAAGCGCGCCGCCTTCGCTGCCTGCCGACACACCGCGGGTGTGCTGCCGGCCGCTGCCGCTCGGCGCGACGATGCCGTTGGGCTCCGCGCTTGTCGCTGCCGCCCCTCCGCTGCAGCGCTGTGCCCCATGCTCCTCGCCGCCGTCGTCGTCGTCGTCATCATCATCATCGCCGCCGTGGCGCCCATCATCCGGCCGCAAACCATCATCCGGCTGCAAACCCGCACGCCCTGAGCCCCGCCGCGCCCGGGCGGCGTTCAGCAGCTCATCGTCGCTGGCGCCATCGTCGTCATCATCATCGGACACATCCGACAAGCCCTCGGACCCGTCGCCCTCGAGCCCAGGGAGGGTGGGCCGCCCGGCAGCGCGCCCAAGGAACGAGATGTTCCGCTGCTGCATGCGGCGCCGCGGCGAGGCGTAGCTCATGCCGTTACTACTAACGCGCTCCGACATGGAGCGGTACCAGAGTGCGGTGGGCCGGGGAGCGGGCGGCTGCCCGGCGCCGCCGCCAGCTGAGTCGGCATAGTCCGAGCCTGAGGCCATGCTGCGCTCGCTGTCCTCTGTGCCAGCCTCGGTCTGAGGGCGTACAGAAGGTCCATGCGGGGAGTGGTATGGCATCAGTGTCGTACCCGTACGAGGTGCGCACGGGACAGATACTCCAAAGGGTCTCCTTGCTGGCTACATCTCCATACCACAAGTAACATAACCCTGGCACGGATCACAACAGCGCCGCCTGCACTTTACGCAGCCGACGTGCTGCGGCTGTCCCTGTACCTACGCCTTGACAGCGGATCTCCAGCCGCGGCTCCGCGCCACGCCACAATCACTACGGTATGCCACAATCACTACGGTATGCCACAATCACTACGGTATGCCACAATCACTACGGTATGCCACAATCACTACGGTATGCCACATTCGCCCAGCCTAGGTCGCAAGGCCAAGCATTCCGCCGCGGCGCTTCATCACCACCACCCACCTGCAGCCGCGCGCGCGCCGAGGCCGGCAGCGGCACGCCCCCATCCACCGCGACCTCGTCGCCGTGCGCCGCCGCAGCCGCCGCCGGGTTGTGTCGCGCCAGCGTGGCCGTTCTCCGCCGGTCCCACTTGAAGGTGGACAAACCCTGGCTGGACGCCGCGGTGAACGAGTTGCGCATGAAAGCCGAGCTGCGCCCTGAGCTGCCGCCATCCCTGGACCGTGCGACAGCGTCCGGCAACGTCCGGCAAGCAGAACCACGCAAGCAGAGAGAGCTGTGTGCCGGGCCGGGCCGGGCCGGGGTGCGCGAGCAGGCCAAGCGAGGGAGGTCGGGCGATGGCGACCTGCAGACCTGCCAATAGGCCTCTGCATGCTGATGATGATGATGATGCCTGGCGGCCGCGCCGTGCAGCAGTCACTCGTGCAGCAGTCACTACATGGGCTGGACCATGGACCGACTGCAGCGCCGAAGCGCAGCTGTGGCGGGGCCGGCTACCGATAACGACTGATGTCAGGGAACATGCCCAAGCTCCTTCCAGGTCTCGGTGGCCCTACCCAGCCCACAGGCATGGCCTGGCATGTCGGCCTTATGCCCTGTGCAGCTCGCGCGCACACCTTGGTGGAGGCCTCGGTGTCGCCACGAGCAGCAGCAGCAGCACCACCACCAACACCGGTGCCACGAAACGCGGCAGGCTCCTGACCCGCGGGTCCAGGCCACGCCAGGCTGCCACCCCCATCGCCCTTGGCCCCCTGCTGGACAGCACCCCACCCCTTCAGTACAACAAAACAACGCCCAACGATGCATGTACAGCTGCTGACTTGCGGTCTTGAATGGCTGCCGTGAAAGACGTGGAGTTGCGAGGACATGCTGCTGCACAGCCCAACGCTGTACACCCCCAAGCAACCTCTCATGCTCTGGGAGGGAGGCAAGCGGCAATTCCGCTCTGCACTCACTTGCGCATGTCCGGCAGGTAGAGGTTGATCAACTGGCTCCGCAGGAGGTCCTCCTCCTGCTGCTGCTGCGCTACGGCCGCCGCCTCGTCCACGCCGCCGCCGCCGGCAGCCCACGGCGAGCCAAGCGCGCTGCCGCTGCCGCCGTCCGCGCTGAGCCGCGCCGCCATGGCGGCGCTGTTCGCGTTGCTGCCGTCGTGCGAGACGACGCTGAGGGCGCTGACGAGACTGAGCTCCAGGGAGCGCTCGCTGAGCAGGTCGCCCACCTCGTGCGCAAACAGCGCCGTGGCGTCGCTGCAGCGCGCGGCGGGTGCCAAACGGCGGCACGGCATACAGTTCAAGGTCGGACTTTTGCATGGGTTTCAAATGATTGGGAGGAAACTTCAGTTCAAGGTCGGACTGAGAGGTGGCGGCCACGCTGCGTGAGGGGTGGCGAAGGGAGGGTTGATGCTGGGCAGGTTTGTCGCGCGGTTCCCGCATTCACCCTGGCACCAGCGCGGCGCTGCTTCTGTGGCACTTAGGCCGTGCTGGTTCCGTTGCATGCATTTCTAGGTCACATCCAAGCGGCGCGGCTGTGCGGATGCATCCCGGTTTCGCAACACCATAAGTGACCAGGCAAGAGCGCAGTTCCGCTGTCGCCAGACCTAGGCCCTCGCCACCCGACCACCCAAGACCCGCTCCCTGACTCTGTAGGCGTACAACGGCAACCAACCGGCCCACGCTCGGTCCCCCACGCACCAGTCTGCCTCGGTGAAGAACGGCTCGAAAAAGATGTCGTTGGTGCCCTCCGCCTCGCGCTTGTTCACAGCCAGCACGACGCCAAGCACCTGGGCCAGGTGGGGCGGTGGAAGGCGGCCGGGGTTGGGGGGGGGGACCAGAGGTGGAGTGGCGTAAAGCCAAGTTGCAGGCAGGCAGGCAGGGCCGTCCCCGAGCCTACGTACGGCAAGGCCCAAACCCCATTCCCATACCCGCACATCCCGATCCCGGCATTACGCCCGCTGTGCCCATCCGCGCCCCTGCCCCCCCCCCCCGCCCCACCCACCCACCCACACACACCTTGTCGCTGTGGCTGGCGTGTATGGGCTGCACCATGACGCTCTTGACGGAGTTGCTGGGCACGTGGGAGCGCAGCTTCTGGATGGCGGGGTCGCTGCTGGCGCCCTCAAGCTCCTGCGCGGTGCCGGGCACGTACGGTCGTTGCGTCCCTCCCTGTCCTGTGTTGCTAGCAGAGCAGCGGTGCGCCCCTCCCTGTCACGTGTTGCGTCTCTCCCTGTCGCGTGTTGCGTCCCTCCCTGTCACGTGTTGCTAGCAGAGCAGCGGTGCATGCGACCACATGCCTTGACTGCCAGTCGGGATGCCCCACGGGGCGCGTTGGCGTGTTGCCGGGGTTGGGCGGGCTGGGTGGAAGCCGTATGTGTTGCTCCGCTGTACCGTCACACCCCGACGTCAAACCGGTACAGCATGCGGCCCACATGGCAAGGCTGGCCAAAACGGCAGTGTGGGCCTTCAACTGACGCACCTGCGCCGCGGTGCATGCTTCAGCCCTCCTCCACCGCCACCACCACGACCACAATTACCACCACCACCGCCACCGTTTAATGCGTCGGCGATCCGCCAAGCACCACCCGCTTCCCAAAACCTTCGCATCCCACCATCCGCTGCCGGTTCCGCTGTCCGCATTCCCCGCTCCGCATTCCGCTGCGCTGCCCCCTTCCCCGTACCCGGCCCCCACCCCACCCCAAGGCCCCGGCTGCTCACCACCCAGGCGCTCGCCGCCCTCGACGCCGCGCACTCGCCCACAATGCCCTGCCCCACGCGCAGCCGAATGGGCTCCACTTGGTGCGTGTGCAGCCACAGCTCCTGGCGCGGGTGGTCCACCAGGAACAGGAATGCCTTCTCGGCGTGGATGATCTGCTGCTCCAAGGCGTCGGTGGCAAGCGTCACCACCTGGCTCACGGTGTCCTGCAACACACACACAGAGACGCGCACCGAGCCACAGGGCCGCGGTAAGGGAACAGGCGCGGGAAGGAGGGCCGGGGTTTGGGGGCGGTAGGGGCACATGGACGTGCGCGCATCAACCGATGCGCCCGCGCGGGGGGAGGCCGCTGGTGTGGCCGGTGTGTGGAGGGGGAAGCACAGCACCGCACGCGTCGCCCCCAGGACGCTGACACAGATCAAGGTGGTGCTCGCGGGGAAAGGGTTGGGTGAGTTATGTGGGCATAGGCGGGGGGGGGGGGATGAGGTGCGGCGAAGCGCGGCAGTCGGAGGAAGGCGAGGCCCGGCGCAGCCGTGTGCGCTGTGCCGCTTGGCCACGCTGGGGGCCGTCACGTAGCACGTGGTGACCGTGTATGGCGAGGAGCATGCCCTTGCGCTTTGTAGGGCCGGGGCACATGGCTCAGGCTGGCGCGCAGATCCGACTGCTGCTGCTGCTGCTGCAAGTGTCCTCGGCACCGCGCGGCGAGCGGAACTACGACCCGCCCCACGGACTTTGCGAAGGCCGACCGCCGCGGCTGCAACGACGGGGCAGCGTCACTACCACGCCAAAAAACCTTGTCGGTGCGCATGTCTGATCATCAAAAACGTGCCATGCTTCATGCTTTTGGGCCCGTCCTCCTCCTCACTCCTGGGTGGGCCAGGCACGCCCCAACTCACGTACCGCGGCGCTGAGGGACTTGAAGGCTTTGTAGATCGCCTGCAGCCTCTCTTTCTCCCGCCTGCACACAGCGCCGGCGCACACGTACACACGCACGTACAAGCGTTAGATTCGCACGGGCGCAGATGCACGTGCAATTCTCGACTGCGCACGCGACAAGACAGCCCAGGTCCAGAGCATGATGCGACGCGCCGTGCACGCGCAAAACGCCATGGCTGTGCCTTGCGCGCTTCCGAGCTTGAACATGCCTATATGCGGCGACTGGCTGCGGCCAAACCGTAAGGTCGCGTGCTCGCCATGTCGTATGCGCCGCCATAAAAACGCCGCTGTGATACGACGGTGCAGCAACACCGCAAACTCCTTGCTGCCAGCATCTCAAGGGGGGGACCATGCGCTGTGCTTGTGCGCGAAGGGATGGACACCCTCCCGCCGGTGAACACCTGGCAACCAATGCTGTCAGAATGACGACAGCTGCTTGCCGATTCCCTGAACGCATGTGCCCATCGCCCTGCCCTCCCTGGGCGCGCGTGCAGGGAATCGCATCTGGCACAGCAACATCCATCCATCCATCCATGGACATGCACGCGCCAAGCCTTTTGGCGGCGCTGCGTGCTTACTTTGCGGTTTCGTGCAGCTTGGCCATTGCGAGCGTGTTGCCGAGGTGGGTACCGAACAGCTGCAGGTTCCGCTCGTCCGCTGACGTGAAGGGGCCGTTCGACTTGTTGAGCGCCTGGCGCAGCGCCGGGGCCGGGGGGAGGGGGGGAGGGGGGGGGGCAAACAACATACAGGTAGCCGACAGCAATGTTCATCCGGACGCCCCACCGCCTGTGGCTTGCGACAAGTTACGGCAAGCGCAGCTAGCGCTGGCCACGCAATGGCACATAGGGCATACACCATATCGACTGGAGATACAGGCTCCCTGTATCCTTCGCAGCGACAGTTCGCCTTGACCCTTTCATTACAAGGGTGGTATGAACCAGTTCGGGAAGGCATTGTCATGACCTGTGCTGCAATGGCTTGAGCGCATGCATGGGCGCAACGGCCCCTGCCGTGAGCTTCGCACACCTGCAGTACCGCCACGTTTTTCCCGGTCAGGTCCGAGATGGCCATGCACAGCATGCTGCGCGTTCGGTAGCCGGTCAAACGATCAACCTCCTTCTTGAACATGGGGTGCTCGTAAGCGTCCGTTAGGTTGATCGTACCGCCTATGCACGCGGGCAGGGAACGGCACGCCGCACCAATCCGTTAGGGATGCCGTCATACGTGGCAATGCGCCGGGCCGGGCCGCACCGAGCCGAGCGGCGGGTGCTTGCCGTCTTTGCGTGGCAGCGCGTTGTGCAGCGGCGTGCTTATGACGCGATGGGCCAGCAGCCTGGCGTGCGGTGCTTGACGGCATGCTAGGTTGCATGCATGTATGCATCGGACCCTCCCAGGCGCACCCACCTGTCTGCGCGGTCATGCCCGCAATGCCCTCGCCGTACTGGATGCGAATGATCTCGTTCCGGTCCTTTATCTTCGCCCTATGCGAAAGGGAGAGGCAGGCCGGTTTTATGAGCCCACAGAGCAGCTTCACTCGGCTTTCAGCCACATGCCATACGCGCAGATGGCGGCGGGCCGTGCGTGCATCGTACGTCGGCACATGCATGCGCGCAGGTCGCATACGACGCCGTCGTGCGATGCAACGCCAGGCCTGGCACACGGCGTCGCCACACCTCAGCTCCTTTCTCCGCTCAAACAGGAGGAATAGCGTGACTTTATCACAGTCGAGCAGCCCAAGCGCCACTTGGCGCACGTTCTCCATGGCCGTGTGAATATCGAGCTCCACATTTACGTGGTTTACGACGGAGATTGCCTGCGCGGCGCCAGAGCAGATGTGCTCCAACACATGCGCAGCCGTAGGAAGGCCGGGTCACGAACCGAGGGTTTCTGCATTGGACCGCGCAAGTCGGCAAGCCGTACCTTGTGCAACGCATCCAGCTCCGCCTGCATTTGCTGCAGCTTGTTCTGAAGCGATGGGCTGCCAGCTTCCTCGCCCTCCGCTGAGCCTGGACCGCTCATGATGTCCATAAGGAAGGGCAACCAGCTGCCAGCCGGGTTGACAGGCCACAGCAACGCGGCTGCGAATGCTGTCGAACGAACGGTGTTACGATGTCGGGGCCTGGTGGCGGCGCTAGGCGGCCGGTAAGCAGCTGCTGCAGGTCGCTGCAACATGCATGCTTAAAGGAAGGGCAAGTTCCACAACAGTCGTCCTATGAAAGGGAGGTCAAGCCAGCGACGTGAAGCCGTGCTGCACGAAGAAGAAAGTGGCCGGAATGCACTCAAACCAATGTGAGCTGCTTAGCAATGACTCTCATCCTGCAGAGACTGCCTTCTGCTGAGCTCCTGGCCCCGCGGGGCTAAGGCCTCAGTCGTCCTGCGATATGTGGTTAATGCTGGCACTGAAGAGAAGCTGTTTCTGGCCCTCTGGGCTCAGCCCGGGACACACAAACCTATTGACCCATTAAGCGCGCGCATCTACAGCCGTCATGTCCACCTGGGACTACTAGGAACACCGACAACAATACGGCCGGCCCGCCGGGCGGGCGCCCGAATCAAGTCAATCGTGGCAGTGTACGGGCTCGTCCGGATGCCCGTACACATGACGTCATCAACAAGTTCCATCGATCACTGGTGATCAGGATGCGGGCGGCGGCCTGCGCAGCACCGCGGCAAGCTGCACCCGCGCCGCTGCAAGTGCCGGCGCGGCGAACGCCGCGTACCGCCACAGCTGCTCAGCGGACGTCCGCTCCAGTCCGCTCCGAGTGGAATGGCGTCCAAGGGGTATGTGAAGGTCAGCTGCGGCCACCCTGGAGACGTCCGTGCACGGGGCCAGCTTGCACGGCGTGAGATGTGCGCGATTTGGGCATGCCGCGCTTGAAGGTGCCGCCGAACGGGCACCTGCTTTCATGCGCGCAGGGTTTGGTGAAGCGGTGGACGTTTCGGTGGCTGAGGCGGTGCGCGTGCACGCCTTCGCCGGCAGCGCTGATACTGCGCAGGCAGCCGAGCTTGCTTTAGTTCCCGCAAGCACTACAACGGGCGTGCACCACGCCCTACCTTTCAGACGTGCGCAGCGCTGCGCAGCGTGCGTATGAACGGCGCCACCGCCGTCTCCGCTGCAGCTCTGGGGTCAATCAATCACAGCTGCCACCGGCGGTGATCGCATCGATGTGGTGGCGCAGCCGCCTGCCGCCATGTCGATAAACGACATGGTTCAGCTAGTGCGCCCGGCGTCGGACGTTGCCACGGCGGCGAAGGCCCAGACGGCTTTGGAGGGAAGGTCGCGGCAGTGGAGGCCGGGGCCGCGGCAGCGAAGGCTGTCATGCCATACCATGCGCCTTGTGGCTGTCTTCCCTGTTGCACACGGTTTGCGCGGAGACGACTTTGCGTGCGGTTGCATAGTCCGTGTACGCACAGCAAAAGTACGTCATGACGATGTTTGTGTCGAATGGTTGCCGGCGCGTAGCAAAAGGCTCATGTCGCGGGGTTCGATCCTTCGCCTTTTGCTGGTAGTTTTGAGTGTTGTACCAAGATAGGGCGATGCGCCCCATCTAAATGTCCTGGATAGATGAACGGCGGAAGTGATTGGAAAGCATCTTCCGGCACCTGCCTTTAGGTGCGAGGCCGGAGGCCGGGCGTGGCCTGCGCAGCTAGGCGGAGGTGGCGGAGTTGCGAGAAGTTGAGCGGGTTGACCCTCTCAAGCAGGCTTCGCCGTTGGTATAAAAGGCGGCCGCTTTTCTGTTTTCGGCGTCTAGTTGTGCGTGGTAGAGCCCTTTGACCTTGCCCTGGTGCCCTTAGAGGCCTGAGCCAGCGCCGGTGCGCCCTAGTCCCGGACTTCCCTTGTAAAGTTCGTGAATACCTTGGCTATCCCCGTGCCCTGAGCCCCTTAGTGGCGACAGGAGGCACTTGTCCTTTCAGCCGTTGGCTGTGACCCACGGGTCGTTTGGGAACAGTTCAGCGCAGCCACCTGTCCTGCCCTGTCTTTCCCCTTTTCTTTCTTCCCCCTTGCAGCGCGTTGCGTGCAGGGCGTCGGTTTCCCTACCTTCCGCATTTCCGCACTTCGAACACACCCATCTCGGTGTGAGTTTGTATCCGCAGTCGAACGGTTAAAAGTGTATCTGCGAGTCAGTACACCACACGCCAAGCACAGGTTCCCGGTCAGCCTTCACACGGCGCATACCGCGAGTCCTGACTACACTACACGCAGCGCTGTCCTGTACACGCACGGGTTGGCATCCACACCAAAAGACGTCAGCGAAAAAATTGGGTGGGGCCGTGGCCCTTTGGTGGTTTCGAAGCCAGGTTCAGCCCTGCGCTTCGTAGTGTAGTTGCCTGGCAGCTTTGGGTTCCCCTTTCTCCCCTTTTCCCCCCTCCCACAGGTTTTACCCTCACCTCTTTCCCTCTCTCAAGATCCCTTCCCTCACCTCTTTCCCTCTCTCAAGTCAAGTACCTCGAGTACGTACCTAACCAACTGAGTTCCGTCCAAGTTCCTGCTGGTCAACGGCTGATTCCATCGGGGTGTTCTGTGCCTGTACAGCTCAGTCTTCAACCTCGCAGCCCTAACAGCCTGTAGTTCGCACGCGTAGGTTAGGTAGTAGCGGCTGCTTGCTTCGCTTTTCCTCGCGTCGCGTACAGGTACACCTCCGATAGTGTGCTGGCAGCGCGGCCTTTTGCCCGCACCATTGAGCAGCACAGCAGCCTTGGCCCGCGGTACACAGGCAGCGCAGCCTTTTGCCTGTGTCATAACCGCGTGCTGGCAGCGCAGCCTCTGCCCGCACACCTGCTTACCTTCGTCGCGCTTGTTAGGTAGATACGCGGTGCGCGCCGCGCCATACCTGCTCTGCTTCGTGGTTTGCCTCTTTTGGCCTTTCTGCTGATTGCAGGGATTGCTGCACTGGAGTAGCCGTCACGGCCCAAGTACCTTTCACGTCCCTAAGAAGGCTGTCAAGATGAATGATCATGCTGAATATCAGGCTGCACCCGCGCCATTTGCGGACCAGTTTGATACACGGCTGACGCCCCACTCGCTACAGGCCATACCCGTTTTCAATCCAAGTAAGTCCGATTCCCGAGTCCGCTGAGGACTGGCTGGAAACAGTAGATAGCATTGCGTCCTCGTTCAAACTGGAACGATGGCGTCAAATTGCGCCTTGCGCGTTGCCGGTTAGGCGGACCGGCTCGGCAGTGGGCCACCGCACATTGGTCACGCTTCACCATCAAGCACGGGATGCGTTCTTAGAACGCTTTGGCATGCGGCAGGATGAGTTGTATCAGCAGCTTATCAATTGTCGTCAGGGGCAGAAACGAGACGGTGCGGGGTTACGCTGACCGTTTCAATACACTACTGTCTCGCCTGCGGCTAAACAGTACGGGCGACAACAAAACATACATGTACCAGTTCCTAAGGGGCCTGCACAAACCCATTTACCGTCAGGTTTGGGTGCTTAAGCCGCCAACCTTGGAGGACGCCATTATCATTGCGCAGCATTAAGCCGCCAACCTTGGAGGACGCCATTATCATTGCGCAGCATGTAGGAGATTTGGGGGATGACCTGCCAGTGGATGACGTGTACGATACGTACAATCGCCTCCCTGTTCAGCCTGTGTCGCGCACAGATCGCAACGATGACCGCAGGTTCAACCAGCCCAAGCCGTCGTCGACGGGGCATCACGTTCCGCCTAACCATGTGAGGCGTGACCAAGACCTGCACCGTCCGTACGACAACCGCGACCGGCGTTATGAGCGCCGCGCTGGGCCTGCTCCGACACCAGCTCCGCCGTCGAACCAGAACAACGTACAGCAACAAGTTGACGACTTGCGGCGCAGCATGGAGAAGCTATCATTAATGGTGGAGCGCAGCATCAGCGCCAACCACCTCACCTACGGCAACATGGTCACCTTTGAGGACGACCCAGGTCAGTTTGAGGCGATGCACGCGGGGACCGGTATGAACAGTGCATGACTAAGCGGGTGGCGGACTTTGATCCTGTGCCGCTGCCGCGCAAGCGCATGCCGCCGGTTCCGACGCCGCCGAGAGCTACCGGTGCCGGTCCCATGGACGTAGACCCAGCACCGCGGTTGGCGTCGCAGCCTTCTGTTTCGCGTACAGCACCAACCGGACGACAGCCGTATACCGGACGAGATATGGCGCCGGGTGTGGCCGCCGCAGGGCGCGCTCTCGGTGCCACGGGACCAGCTGGATCAGGACAGAGCACCGCGCCGCCGGCTTCCAGGCCGGCGACGGATGCTCAACGCCGCGAGCCGGCCGCTGCACCAGCGGCTGGTCGGTACCGCGCCGCGCGCAATCCTAACGATCCCCTGCGTAGGACGGACGCGGCGGCGGGCGGCAATGACGGTGGCTCATCAGCGGCGCAGCAGCAAGTTACTCAAGAGTTGATACACAAGATTGTCAATTACCCAGTGCCGCTGGGGAATTAGCCTGAGGTTAACCCAGCGGAGATTCTCAGCAAGGTAGGCAGCTCGCTCATCAGCACGGCGCGTCTACATCAGCAGCCTGGCCGGCGCCGCGCGATGGCGGCGCACACACGGCAGTAGCTTTGGCCGCAGGGCCAACGGCTGCGCCGCTGGCCACGCCACTTCCAGTAGCGGAGCCGGGCGCGCTACCATGTGTGCCGAGCAACGGTGCAGATGGGCACAGCCAATGGCGACATGATGGACGTCAGCGCAATAGTAGATTCAGGAGCCTCCAATTCGGTGGTTACCTGTGATCTGCTGCGCAAGCTGGACCTCTTGGACCCAGGTGGAGCCTACAGGAGTGTGGATCGTCAACGCCGACGGTGGCAGAGCCGCCCGAACGGTGTTATCAAGGGCCTACATGTCGGCACAGCGGACATGAACATCACGCTCGATTGCTTTGTCAGCCAAGCAATCAACTACGGCATCCTGTTGGGCACAGATTTTCTGTCTCCCATCAGGGCCAACATTCGCTATGACTTAGGAGTACTGGAGTACACCAATGACAACAATCAGCGCAGCTGTACACGGATTACGTTTGCCCGGGGTCGAGGGTACAGGCCTTCGTGCAACCCTTGGGGCCAAGTGGAGATGATGATGGCGAGGAGGCGGCCATGACCTTGCCACAACCAGTGGTACCGGATCTGCGCCGCTACCCCCAGTGGTGGAGGACGACCCCATGTCGCTGGATAGCAGTGACTTCAGCCCCGGAGAATACAGCGACAGCGGCAGCAGTGATGAAGATACGGAGCAAGCTGGGGGAGAGCGGCCAGCTTCGGAGTTGGGCTGCAGCGAGCAGCTCAGCAGCAGCAGCACAGGAGCTGAGCCTGCAGTGGTGCCTAAACCTCCCACTTACCAGCACGGCTAGTGAGGTTCAAACGGAGAACAGCCATAGCAGTGAAGCAGCAGTTGATCAGCCTGTAACAGCTGATATCACCGCCACCGGCTACCTCGAGGTTCCAGTCAACCCCAGGCAGCTTAATGCAGTGGCGGCGGTACTAACCTGCGAGGAGGATGAAGAGGAGGCAGGGACCAGGGCTTGGCGGCGCAATGCACAACGCGCCGCTGCCTGCGCAGCAGCCCGAGGAGCAGCTACCGGCAGCAATCACCCGCGACTTCATCTTACATGGATCACCGGAGCGGCAGCTGGAGATCGCGCGGATGAACACAGCCCGGCAGCGCAGCTTGCACCCAGCGGCGCCATTGGACGCTGAAAGGGCGGCGCTCTTGGAGGCGTGCATTATCCAGCCTTATCCCCAGGAGAACAGCAGCAGCTGCGCGAGTGTCTGCACGCCAATGCGGACATGTTTGCGCTCAGCAACGCGGAGTTAGGACTCACCACGTGGACCACAGCTCACGTCGACACCGGCGATGCGCCGCCTATCTACAAGTTGCCCTACAGGATGAGCAGGGCAGAGGAGGATGCAATAGAGGCGGAGATTCAACAAATGCTGGCGGACGGCATCTTAGAGCGTGCGCCATCCGCGTGGGCAAGCCCATTCATGGTTGTTAAAAACCTGATGGGAGCTTACGTGCGGTGGTGGACCTCAGGGCTGTCAATGAGGTGACCAAACCAGATCGGTTCCCTCTGCCGCATGTACAAGATCTACTGGACTCACTGGCTATGCAGCCGGCGTTAAGCGCGCCGCAGGCGGGTGAAACGCCGCGGGCCAGTCTACACTGTGCTGGATATCAAGGCGGCGTTTTGGCAGGTGGGCCTGGATGCGACGCGGGACCGCTTGGCCGTAATATCCAAGTCGGGTACCTATGTTTACCGTCGCTTAGTATGGGTTGGCGTAACTCACCTTCTGTGTTTGCGCGGCTCATACTGAAGTGCTCCGCCCCGCGTTGGGCAAGTACGTTCAAGCGTTCGTAGATGACTTGTGCGTCTACAGCAGCAGCGTGCAGGAGCATGTACAACACTTCAGGACGTTTTTGACTTGTTACGGTTGGCGGGTCTAAAAGTGGCGTTGAGGAAAAGCCGTGTGGGCTATGAGGAGGTGGACTTCCTTGGCCACCGCATTGGTCATGGTGTTATGCCGACCGGCGGAGAAGCACATCGCCGCCATTGCGGCCTACCCCAGGCTACACACGGTACGGCAGGTACGCGCCTTCATTGGCCTTACCTCGTACTTCCGCGCCTTCATTTACGGCTTCTCGGAGATGCACTACCGCTGCTGGAGCTGACCAAGAAGGGTGCCCGTTTCGTATGGGGGCCTGAGCAGCAGTGGGCGTTTGATACTTTGAAGCAGGCGCTGACATCTGAGCCAGTCCTGCGGCAGCCCGATTGGAGTAAGGAGTTTTTGTTGGAGACGGATTTTTGTAAGACGTGTGTGCGGCGTGCCTTGCGCAGAAGGACGATAATGGGCGTGAATACGCGGTTCAGTTTGCTAGCCACAAGCTCAGTGGTTCGCAGCTGAACTGGTCGGCCACCGATGGTGAGGCGTACGCTGTGGTATGGGCGGTACGACATTTCAGGGTGTACCTGTTTGGCCGTAAGTTTACGCTCATTACTGATCACGCGGCGCTTAATACATCATGAACCCCGAAAGCCGAGCTGAACGCTAAGCTCAGTCGGTATGCGCTGAAGTTAATGGAATATGATTTTGAGGTGGTGCATCGGCCGGGAAAGAAGCACGGCAATGTAGATGGCCTCAGTCGATTGGGTCACCTTTTAGATGCACCTGAGGAGGAGCCCGGCGTCGTCAATGAGGCTGGAGCACAGGAGCTAGGTGGGCCCGGCGGCAGGCCGCTGAAAAGCGGCGGCGCGCTGGCCATGCCTTCACCACGGACGGCGGCGACGTGTGGCAGCAACGAGGAGCAGGAGGCGAACTTCAGGATGGTACTACCCGCAGGCTGCGGCATCGGCGGCATCGTGGATAGTCCAAGTTGGCCGTCGGTGGCGGCTCTACTGGAGGCTTGGTGGTCTGCACAGCAACCGCCGCAGCAACAACAGCTGGAGTGTGAGATCTTCATGACCGATGGTATGTGGGGTGGTGTCCCAGGCTGGTTCCTGGAACCTGTACGGCAGCGGAGTACGGATAGTGCGGCCGCGCCGGAGCAGCCCACCATCAGCCGCGCAGACAACAATGTAGACCCAAGACTTCAACCATCACAGGCAGCAGCCAGTGCAGCAGCAGCACTACCGGCTGCGGGCCACAGTAAGGCAGCTTTGGAGCCGCTACCCCAAGTACAGCAGAAGGACCTTCACCGTCAGTCAGGCCGCTGCGGCGCGCGGCGCAGGCAGCGCGCCAGGCGTGGGAGGAGGAAGCAACGGATGATGATGGCGGCAACGGCATCAATTCAGCAGTGGATAGTGTGGTATGCATGGCGTGCGGAGAGCCTCGTCCTATGGGCAATCTGCTGCTGTGCGAGAAGGAAGGCTGCCTTACGGGCTGCCACACCTATTGCCACCTGCCACCCTTACCGGCGGTGCCAGATGGACCCTGGTACTGCCCTACTCACCGGTTAAGCAATGGTACGTACAACCAGCCGCGCTTGGAGTTGGTGGTACAACGGCAACTGCCGGCGGCTGTTCAAAGAGAGCCGGCGGGAGCCTACGGCAGGCGCTTGGAAGCGCTGCCTAGCGGATTCGGAGGCACCGGAGACAACAGCAGCAGCAGCGGCGATATACTGGAGATCGATGGCGAACCAACGGAGGCGGCGCACAGCCAGCTAGACGTTTGGGCGGATACAGCAGTCATGACGTACATCAGGACCAAGAAGACGCCTCCCGTGGAGCCTACACTGGACATGGAGGGCAATCAGCGCGAGTACAATCGCATACGGCGGCGCGCCGGCCGCTTTACGGTGGGCCGACGGCAAGCTGTTTCGCAAGGATGCTAAGGGCGAGCGGCAGGTACTGCCGCCAGCAGAGCGTCGTGACGCCATCTGGAGTGTGCATTCCCTTGCTCACCTTGGGGTGGATAAGGTGTATGCCCTCCTGCGGCGCGCTACAACTGGAGTCGGATGAAGGAGCAAGTGGAGGAGGTCATCAGCAGCTGTGAGGCCTGCAAGGTGGGCAATAGGGGTCAACTCATGCGGCGCGAGGTGCTCACTCCGCTGCCGATTGTGGGGTTGTGGCACCGCGTGCATGTTGATGGCATGGGTCCTTATCGCTCCACTACGCGTGGCAATCGGCACATTCTATTGGCGGTGGATAGTTGGAGCAAGTACATCGAGGTAGCAGCTGTGCCTGACAAGGCGTCGGCCACTACTGCGCGCTGGTTCCTTGAAACTGGATCAGCCGGTATGGACCCTGCGTAGAGCTTGTCTCTGATCAGGGTAGGGAGTGGGAAGGCGAGTTCGGCGAGGTTATTGCGCCGGTACCGCATTCAGCACTTCCGTACGGCCGAGTACCAACCGGCTAGTAATGGTCAGGCGGAGCGGCTCGTGCAAGTTGTGCGCAATGGACTGATGCGGCAGCTTAAGCCTGGGGGAGACGGACTGGGATGAACATCTAGCAGAGGTAGCGTACGGCTATCGGGCGGCGCCGCAGGGCAGCACCCGGTATAGTCCCGCACTGCTACTGTTCGGCAAGGAACTTCCTTTGCCGTACGGACGCCCCAGCCCGGCGCCGCCACCAACCTGGAGGCCGGCGACGCCATGGAGCGCGCAGCGGACTTAGGAGCTACGGATGACGCAGCCTTTGCGGCGCGACAGCAGCAGCTCAACAGCTTGGCGCAAGACGTAGCCTGGAATCTGGAGCAAGCCAAGGATAGAACGTCGTCAGTTATCAGCAGCGCAAGTACCCGGGCAGCCTGGAGGGTGCTCGTGGTACGAGTGCACAGCAGCCAAAGGAGAAGACACAGGCGCAGTACGTGCAGCGGCAGATCATGGTGCCGCAGCAGCGGATGCAGCGGGCCCGTCTAAGCGACCGAAGCTTGCCGGCGTACATGATACCGGCGAACGTCGGCGATGGGTATCCGTGAAACCCAGGATGCAGATGTTAACCGTGGTAATGCAGCAGCAGCAATGTTACGCGAGGAGTCAACGGATAAGGTGATGCCGCCGGCCGCATGTATCCAATCCAACATGCATGGGCACGACGGTACATCGCAGCAGGCGGACGCCGGACCTCCGAGCCGCATGGCCGTAGCACTCGAATGCATGGCCGCGGGCAAGAACAAGCGTACGGCTCAGCCAGCTGAAGACCCATTAGCCCACCTGCCGGATCTGAAGGAGGGCGCGCTGGTCTACCGACGTCGGCGACCAACGCATAAGCTGGAGCGCCGTATGAAGGACCTTACGTCTTCGTCTCTTACAACCGATCGGGCTCGCATGTCTTGGTAAGAGATGGTCGCGGTCAAGAATTCACTGTGCCCGCCAACCTGGTTATCTATAACCCCCGGGATATAGAGCCGATAGGTCAGAAGGCCCATGGCGTGGAGTAAGGCGGCTGAAAGGACTTGGCTGGCGCAGCAAAGAAGACCGGAAGGTTGCAATACAATGAGCGCATAGCCGTTGGAAAGCCTAAAGGAGGGGCCGTGTTTGGGGTTTGTGGGTTCGTTGAGTGGTTACTTGCACCGACCTAAGGGTCTGGCAGCGTCACAGGCCTTGTACAGGTGTCCCTGCGGTGAGGCAGATCCAGGCGGACCGCAGCGTGGTGCGCTAAAAATGACAGAGGAACGTCGAGGAAAGGAGTCAAGGTTGACGCCAACGTGGAATCAATGGCTCACCCGGCGAGGTTTGGAAGGAGGTTGCAGTCGAGGCGAAACCTTATAAAAAGGGTCTGTGGTGCTCTTTTGGCCTATCACAATGACTGATCTCACTTTCGTAAGTTTGTTACGCCATCTATCGTGTGTTGTGCCTTACCCGACGCTTTCACGTTGTCTCAGGTAGACCGTGGAATTAATGTGGTCGGGGCAGCCTTGGCCTCCAAAACCGTACCGCCTTCAGCGACGGATCAACCCTGAGTGTTCAGGAAACAGCAGACACGGCTACCGGATACTTCGAACCCATTCGACCCCAACGCTACCGAGCCAAGAGACTCACACCAAGGCTCTGACTCAGGTGGGTTGGGGATGGAAGGTGGCCGGTGGGTTGTGGGGTCTAAGGGCGGAGGTTTTTGAAGGTATGCCGCCAGCCAAGGTAATGCGGACATGGCTGGGCAGGCACGCATGCAGCTCTACGGCTGAACGATTGGCGGATGAAGTGGTTTGGCGATTGAGGGCAGCGCGTACAGCGTTCGTAACAGCGGCCGCACTCGAACCGGCGGCCGGGTTCGTTTTGGATTAGGAACAGCAGAGAGCTGATAACTTTGGCTGTCGCTCCTGCATATGCCCCCCCGGCCTGAGTGCAGGAGTACAGTTCCGACGAGATGTCCGACCGTATTGAGACCCGTGGGTCGCGCCAGAACAAGCGCTTCGCAAGGCTGATTGCCGAGGTGATGACCGATGGGGTGTTGTCGCCATATGTTCACGGTTACACGGAGAAGGGCGGCATTATGTGCCACCTGCCTCCCCTTCCGCATCCGTGGCTAGTGGCCTTTGGTTCGGTCGACCGCGCAGTTGATTTTGTCCTGGAGATGCGCGATCTGCTGTTGGCTGTACCTCCCGAGTACCGCACGTACGTTTGGAATTACATGGTCTTTATGAATTACGGCACGGGAGGCAAGTACGGCGTGGTGCGGCCCCCTGAGTGTTTTTTCCGAGCGGCGGAGATGGCCGAGACGGAGGGGCCGGCCGCATCAGGCGGTGACGGGGGTATGGACCGGAGTCGGGACCGGGCGCGAGTCGACCCTGGACGGAAACGCCAATGCTTACATGGCTGAGGCAGTTCCGGACGGGAACGGCGAGCCGGAGGTGCCGGTGACGGTGCTAGGCGCGTTTGGCGGCGCACCTGTCACGCTGAGGGTCACCCTCGGAAACACGGTGCTGGCAGTCACGTGCGGCCCGTCCGGGGTGTCGGTCACTACAGAGCCCGTGGGGTTCGAAGACCCGGACTCCGCAAAGCGTGCACGCTCCATGTAGGTGCACTTCCGTTCCAAAAACGCAAGCGATGCAGCATGCGGTTAAGGACTTGACCGCTATGCCAACATCAAACAAGAGCGCCGATAGCATGGTTTGGGATGTTTCGATTTGATGGTTTTGATGTTTTCGCGTTTTCCGCATGCGTGGACGATGTACGACTGCTGACGGCGGTGTACGGCATGTACCCATGGTTGATTGGTTGACCCAGACGGGACGTACGATGGAGGTGGCCAATAAACTTGGACCACGTACTACGCACCGCGTAGTCCACACAACATAAAATGCGCCATTGCGTTAGTGTTCGCAGGATGGATTCATACGTACGACTGCTCTCGTACATCCAATTCGTACATGCGACGACATGCGCTTCCGTACATGCGTCGGAGATACGATGTTCACGTTTTTCTGATTGATTGAAGTGGTTGCACAGCAGGTTCGCTGTGGTCAGCTCAACAGCTGCCCACTGGTTGATCACGTACTGATTGTCCGTACGGCTCTGGAGGGTGCGGGGACGCTACCCTCGTAAGCTAGGGGAGGTCACAGCTGTGGCTGTCTTCCCTGTTGCACACGGTTTGCGCGGAGACGACTTTGCGTGCGGTTGCATAGTCCGTGTACGCACAGCAAAAGTACGTCATGACGATGTTTGTGTCGAGCAGTTGCCGGCGCGTAGCAAAAGGCACATGTCGCGGGGTCGATCCCTTGCCTTTTGATTGTAGTTTGAGTGTCGTATCAAGATAGGGCGATGCGCCCCCTCTAAATGTTTTGGATAGATGAATGGCGGAAGTGATTGGAAAGCATCTTCCGGCACCTGCCTTTAGGTGCGAGGCCGGAGGCCGAGCGTGGCCTGCGCAGCTAGGCGGAGGTGGCGGAGTTGCGAGAAGTTGAGCGGGTTGACCCTCTCAAGCAGGCTTCGCCGTTGGTATAAAAGGCGGCCGCTTTTCTGTTTTCGGCGTCTAGTTGTGCGTGGTAGAGCCCTTTGACCTTGCCCTGGTGCCCTTAGAGGCCTGAGCCAGCGCCGGTGCGCCCTAGTCCCGGACTTCCTTGTAAAGTTCGTGAATACCTTGGCTATCCCCGTGCCCTGAGCCCCTTAGTGGCGACAGGAGGCACTTGTCCTTTCAGCCGTTGGCTGTGACCCACGGGTCGTTTGGGAACAGTTCAGCGCAGCCACCTGTCCTGCCCTGTCTTTCCCCTTTTCTTTCTTCCCCCTTGCAGCGCGTTGCGTGCAGGGCGTCGGTTTCCCTACCTTCCCGCATTTCCGCACTTCGAACACACCATCTCGGTGTGAGTTTGTATCCGCAGTCGAACGGTTTAAAAGTGTATCTGCGAGTCAGTACACCACACGCCAAGCACAGGTTCCCGTCAGCCTTCACACGGCGCATACCCGCGAGTCCTGACTACACTACACGCAGCGCTGTCCTGTACACGCACAGGGTTGGCATCCACACCAAAAGACGTCAGCGAAAAATTGGGTGGGGCCGTGGCCCTTTGGTCACACGCGCGTACATTCAAGGGAACAAGTGTACGAGGCGAAACAGCCAACAAACCGACGCTGGTGACACACACTTAAGAAGAAGAAGAAGACACACACACACACACACACACACACAGTCATCGCACAGCAGGGCTAGCACCAAGGACTCGCAGCTGCAGCATGGTGAGTGGTTGGCGACGTGCAGCGCTCCCTCCCTGCAAAATGGGCTGCACGCTCTGGCCTGTCTATGGACACAGCACGGCGCACCGCCACTCACGTGAGCGGCTAGCTGATTGGCGTCGCAAAGCATGCGCCCTGCCGCTTGCCGGCAAAAAGAGCAACGCTGTACGTGCAGACACCTACCGGCTGGCCGTTACGCCGCCGCCGCGCCGCCTTTTCGCCCTCGGCAGTTCATCTGCCCGCAACCCGGCCACCAGTGCCATAGTCTACTTGCGCCTGATCAGTGCACGCCACGGTCCTGGATAAGCGCTACTACTGTTACCGCTGCCACCTTGCAGTTGCTCCTAACCACCAGGTCCAGCAGGCGCCGGTGTGGGTGCATTCAGCCCGGGGGGTCCAGGTGCACCATAACGGACATCCCTAGCCACCTGTGTACTGCGTCTGTCTTTGGCTTCGCTTGCTACTGCCGTTGCTTTTGGACGATGGGCTCTTGATGACAGCAGCGCAAGCCAGCCAGCCAGCCTACAAAAAATGCGGGAGAACCTTCCTGCAGCTCCCCGCTGCTAGAGACGGCGCCGCGGCCACGCGGCGGGATGCCCCTGCTGCTTTTGAGTTGGCCATATCGATGGGCTTGTGGCTCCGCCGGAGAGCCGCCAGGACGTCATGTCCTGCTGCTGCTGCTGCTGCTGTTGTTGTACAGCAACAGCAAGACCTGCGCTGGCTGCGGCATATGACGCGTAGTGGTGGTGGCTGCACGCGGCTGCAGACGGCTGGTCGTGTGGTGGGCTGTGCATAGCAGGCCCGATCCACATGTACGGTTTGGCACGGCGGCCATACCGTGGCATGTGGTACGGAGGTGGCAGCGGCAGCCGCTGCCAAAGGGCCCCAGCGGCTGGGGCCCTTTGTGATATGGCGGCATGGTGCTGCGCATACGGTACGCGCTGCGCGCGCGTCTAGTAGCCCTGGACTGGGGATGCCGCAGCGGTGGCCACTCAGAACCATGGAGCCGCCGCCGGCGGTGGTCCTGGGCCGCCCCGACTGCGCGCGCTGCTGGAAACTGCCGGCATCGCCCGGGTGGCCGTGCCGCAGTGGATGCGGCGGCAGCAGCGGTCCACGCGGTGCTACTTGCGCCGTCGGCGCTGCGCTCAGGTGAGGCGTTGCACGGTGCTCTGCGGCCACATGGAACGACAACGACGGGGGTACGGCTGAGGCTGAGAATGGGCCGCTCGTGCTGCAGCAGCTGCTGCTGACCGGCTGAACACAGATGGTGCCAATCGCTTTGAGCAGTAACATGATGTCTGTAATATGCCGTACTTGACGGCGGTCTTTGCCACAAAGCTGGGTCAGCCCAGAATGCGCTTTCGCCTGAGGAGTTTGCCAATGCTTAGATACCAAACCACAACCAATGCATCGTGCTGTTTCTGATACACGTGATTGCACGTAAAGCCTGTAGCGATCGACACCCTGGGCCGCTCGTGGTCGGAGCAAGAGGATGCTGCGGCCGCTGCGTTGACGCCACGCAGCACAGCGCGATTGGGCAAGTCGTGTTCTCCTCCTCCTGCTGGCCGATCAGGGCAGCGTGGCGCTCATCGTCATAATCATTCACGCGGCCACGAACGGGGCACTCGGCGCGATCACGGCAATCGACCAGACTTCTGCAGCAGCCAGCAGCGGGAAATCGCCTTGGCTGTAAGCACGAGCCTTGCATCGCCATGAGCAGGCCAGTTGCCAGCTCGTTGCAGAGGGCGCCAGCCACCCCCCGCTTCACGTCTCATCACATGTATTTGGCAATACTCCAACACATCAACTACACTGAAATGACGGGACCCAGTTGGCACCCGCTCTCTGCCTCTCTGGCCAGCGACCACGGTCTCAGCCTCTGCTCCCGGCAGAGCTTCTGGGTGTGGTGCTGCCGGCGCGGTACGGTTGCGCCGCGGGTCCTTGACGTTTGGCTCAGCTCCGGGCGAAAATGTCGGGAAGGGCCACGGCTCGTCAAACCAGGCAACAAACAAGCCAACACAACAGCGCGGGTGCAGGGCCGCGCAGCCGCCACAGGGACCAACACCGCCACGGCGTGGGCCAATCGCGCCGTGGCAATCGTTACCTCAATCGTTACCTCGCCCCTTCCCCCCTTCAACCGTGCGGCGCGCGCGGCTTTGAGCGGTCTATCGATAGGACCCAGGAATCTGATGAATTAGCATGGCATAGGCAAGAAGCTGCAGTACGGGGACGTACGTGACGCAGTGGTTGGGGATCGGCCGCCACACCGCCAGCACACCTACACATGATCTTCCCAATCTTTTGGAGCCCGTGCAAAAGAAACCGCCTACCCGCACACCTACACATGCCTCGTGGGACGCACACAGCCCATGCAAGGCACCTCCTTCCCTCGCCGCGGTGCGTGAAACGGCTCGGTTCAGCCCACAGAGACCGGTAGCCTTGCAACTGACCGCCACCGACAAACGGTCGTTCGTCGAGTTCTATAGCCACGCGCACGCCACCAGTAGGCACCCTCGAGATGGATTGTGCCTGCAGGAACGCCCTGGATCCATAAACACGCAACACCCAGTCGCACCCGACTGACGGTACTACTCCAGGGCAGGGTGAAAGCAGCACCGTTAGGCACAGCAGGGGGGGCAGGCTGACACCGCCATCACCCAGCTGACATGGGTAGGTGATCTGCAGCGTACGTGGGTTGTCCTATGCTAGCGGGTTTGCAGGTCGCATACAGTGTTACGCGCTTGCGGCGCTTCCGCCTCAAACTCAAAGATAGAGACATACGCTTGAGCCGCGCCGCCATCCGGCGCCCATGCCATGGGACAACACCCACAGCACAATTACCCCGAGCGCGCATGCTCTACACGGCATCATGGGAAGGGACGAATGGCATGTTTGGGTCACACCATGCTCTCGGAAGCGCGCACAAGAGCATAGCCCCACGCCACCGGGCGTCTTTGTGATGATGATGCACGTCATGCTGGTTGCTGCCGTTCGGCCGGGGTCACTGCTTGCTTAGGCCGGTGCCGCTGCTGCTACTGCTTGCTCACCAAGGGGGATACTGGGCAGACCGGCACGCATTCACGCCGTCGTCCCGTGGATACTCGCACGCGCCGTGAAGGCGCAACCAAGTACATTCATACATGATGCAGCTAACGGCACTGCAATGCGCGAGTACCGCCACCGCTGCTGCCGCTGCTGCACCAGAGGCGTTGCATTCTAACGCTGTTGCAGGAGGAGGAGCAATGGCCCTGGGCCGCGCCGGCCGCCTTGCGGCGCCGAGTCCGTTAACGATGAGTCACTGCACGCCCGCCTCACCAGCGCCATAATCGTCGTACGTGCAGTCGTACGCTCCGGGAACAGCCAAGTCGTACAGGCCAGCCGGCGGCAACCCGTGCATGGCCGCGCCGCGGTGGTCATCCGACGCCAAACCCGAACGGTTGTACGGCTGCAGCCGCTCCGCGCCGCTTGCGCGCGGCGCTGCGCACGGTGCGGCGCGCTGACGGCGCAACGCCAGGTGAGCCGTGTGCGGCAGGGACGCCGAACGGGTACGGTACTCTAGCGCTGCTGGAGGTGGCGGCTGCCCAAGCGGCCACGGCGGTGGAAACGCCCACGGTGGTGTGCACGGCGGCCTGCATCCGCTCGCTCTCTGCAGCGGCAGAGCAATTGAGTGCCCCAAGCCTGCCACACCGGCGCCATAAGCGATCGCATGCGTGTGTGGCAAGCGCGGCCAGAGATCGTCGGCAGGCGCGTCGCTGTGCCATTGCACGGCGCCGGCGGCCACGCCACACATAATGTCCACCGGGCTGAAATCGGGTCCATCAAGCTGCTGCTGCTGCTGCTGCTCCGGCGCTGGCGGGCTCCGCTGGTGGTTGTGGCTGTGCTGCGCTCGCTCCTGCAGCTGCGTTAAAGCTGTGACCGGCGGCGTCCGGCCCTCGGGCCCATTGTCGGGCCCGCTAGGCCCAGCAGGGTCGCACGTGAATGATGGCCAAGCAAACGGGCCGCAGCCGTTCTCCTGAAAGGCCTTCGTGCACAGCAGCGCGTCAGGGCGGCCACTGGCGGCATCCGTTCCAGGAGCCGAGAACGGTCTCTCCATAAAGCTTCGCGCGTGGGTGCTACAGCCGCCGCCAGCGCCGCCGCTGTAGCAAGCTGCTGCACACGCGTACGGCGGCATGGCTAGGTGTGCCCCATGGCGACACATGGACGGCCAGGTGCTGCCACAGCTAGAAGTGGCGTGGTCAGCTGCCTCGTCGGATGCCACGGCGCCCCCAGGCCCATGCAGCAAGTGCTGTGTGTTCGTGGATTCACTGGTGAGCGGATCCAAAAGCCAGTACCGTTGGTTGGGCTGCTCGTGCAGGTGCCACGGAGTGGAGCTCGATTCCGCCCCGACGCCGCCGCTAGCTTCCACTGGTGGTTGCTGCGGCTGCTGCGTCGGCGGCGGCGCAGCGAATGCTCCTGACGGCATAGAAACCTCTTCTTGCTGTGGTGCAGTTACCTTGAAGGGCTCCATCACGCCTGCGCGCGTGACGGGCCACTGCTGCTGCTGCTGCGCGCCATGCTGACCCCGCAGCAAACAGCCTTGACCGCCAAATTCAGCCTCGGTGCTGTGGCACTGCAAGGCGTTGCTGTCTTCTGGCAGGCACCGAGCTGGTACTGGTGACGCCTCCTGCCCCGAGCCCATCAAGACTGATGCCTGCGCACGTTAGCAACCGGCGAATGGAGGGTGACGGTTGGGCTTCCTGGAAAAGACGGTACACCTTCGAGATGTCGGCGGCGGTTGCTAAACGCAACGATCGGGCAGCGGCTTGGCTGTACCAACACACGATAGATCATTGGCATAAATGGGCGGCTGTGGCATTATCCCTGATCCTCCTCGAACCGCAAGCTGCAGACTGGTCGGAGGAGGAGGTGTCCAATGCTCAAGCCGGTACTCCTTGATTGATTTCCTTGCATATCGCCAGAGTACATGTGATCGCATGCAACGCCGACGTTCGCCGTACCCTCTTGCCGGTACCGACAGCCGCAGCTATCAAGGAGCAGCTACGCACCCTCAGCTCTTGCTGCAGCTGGCACGGCCGCCCATCACCACGGGGGTGCCACAGCGTCATCGGCAACTGCAGCTCCAGATCCAGCTCCGTTTTCGGGCCGCTGTTGGGCTCCGACGCGAGCGCTGGCGGCGGGCGGCCCTGCTGCACACAGAGGACAGGCGCGCAAGCAAATCGAACCAACACCAAGGGAGCTCGAGCTTCCTGTGGCACGCGGCAGGCACGCAGCAGTTCTCCCAGCCCTGGCTTGTAGTTGCGGAGTACTCAGCTGAAGGGCGCACCATGCCGGCGCGTCCGTGCCGCTTTCTGCAGCGCAACCTGTAGCAGTGACAAATCCCCTCGCCAGCACGTCTCTACCTACTGCTCAGGATGGTGTCGTTTGACCATACAGGTCCTGCTGGTCGCTTCTGCCTGGGCAGTTCGCCCGCCTTGCCGCCACTGCCATGCACGGCCCCAGCTTCGCGCAGGCCATCGCGACCGTCATTTGGGAGTTAGCGGAGCGCAAGTACGACACCCCCCGCATCCCGCGCCAGTTGCAACACATCCTGGAGCGCAACCCCCACATCCTCTGCCACTGCGCTCGCCGCGACATCATCCTCCGCTGGACGCAGTCCAACATCGCCGCCTTGCGCACCGCCGCCGCCCTTGCCGCTGCCGCCCCACCGGCGGCGGCTGGCCCGGCGCCGGCCCAGTCGGGGTGAACGCCTCAACGTCACCGCTGGGCCGCTCTACAGCACCGTCGCGCTACAGCTGTGTTGTACGACTGCGCAGCGCAACCGTACGGCTCCAGGGACACCGCCCCCGTCTCCCAGCAGCCCCCCCACTTCTCGCCCACGGCACCGTCTACAAGACCGGCGAACGGCGTGCAGCGTGGTTTGCCCCGCCGGGCGCACGCTGGCGGGGTGCATCGTACTGACTCGGGGTCTTGTTCCGTTGCGTTGCAGGTGATTGCGGCACTTCTGCTTGGCGTCCTGTTCGGCATGGACGCTCGGCACGCTAGCGTACACCAGGCGGGTGGCTCGCATAGCACGGCATGCACGCGCACCTGCTGCGTCTGTTCGGCTGCTTGCGCTGCTGTTTTCTGCTCGAGTTCGGGCGCGGTGGTGGTCAGGCGTTCTGTGTTTTCTTTGTGGGTTGCTGCTGTAACAGGCCAGGCTTTGTAGGCTTTGCAGCTGTCCCTTTCCCGGGGCCGGGTTCTTTTGCACGGGTTCCAAAAGATTGGGAACATCATACACACAGCTATACTAATGTATTGGTAATTGCCGATCACGTGATAAAGTGTAGAGGCTGGGACCATCAGCACACGCTGCTGCCCCCTACCTGGTCCGTAGCCCATAGCGAGCGTGCGTCTGACCCTTGCGGGGCGGCGATGACCGAATGGTTGCCGGACGGCACGGTCGGGGTGTGAGACGTCACTGGCATCACGGCAGCAACGGTGGATGCGCAGCTGTAGCTGCTGCGAGCTTGCAGCAGCTGAAGGGAAGGTGAGGCTGCAGCAAGAGCATTGGCGGCAGCCTCCCCTGGCCCCGGAGCCCAGGCCGCAGCAGCGGGGGATGACGCGTCCCAGGCGCTGCCAGTGCTGCCGCTGCACGTCGCTGCTGCGTCGCCCGACACCTCCTCGTGCGCGGACGTCTCCCTTGACGCCCCGTTGTCGCACGTTTTTTGGAGGCTTTCCGGCTGCTCTTTGCCGTGTGTGTGGAGCTCCCCGGCGCCGCCTGCGCGCAGCTTGCGGCGGCGGGCGTTGTGCCTGTCCAGCTGCCGCCGGCAGCTCCTGCGGCACCACCCGCACCGGAGCGGCGTGCAAGGTCAGGCGGCCAGCAGCAGTTGGCGCCGGCAGCTACAGCAACAAAGGGATTGGGGTCGTTGCACGGTCTTTGGCAGCACAGACACGAGGAGCGCAACGCGGGCACAAGCAGTCCGCCCTCGTTGCGTTGCGTTGCGTGGCAGGCAGGCCATGCGATGGGGCCGGGCGGCTCAACCGTCATTACATGTCGGCTGGTAGCGCTGACAGGCGGGCCAGCACCACGTGAGCCGTATGCATGAACCGCTATTCACACAGTTGCAGTTGCACCGCATAGGGGCACGGCAGCGGGCAGGGCAATGCCCAGCACAAGTGCCTCTGATGCTGCAGCACTGCTGTCGGCAGCGTCGTGACTCGTGAGGTCCGGTCTGCGCCCCCGGCAGGATGCGCGCCGAGGTGCCCTTGTGGGACCCCGCACTCGCCTGCGCGCGCCGTCAAAGTAGTCCAATGTGTGAAAGCGCCCGCAGCTCTGCAATGGCATCATCCCCCAAAAGCATATGACTGCATAGGCAGACCAAGTGATAGCGTTTGCAGCGAGGAGGGCACGTCTCGCACATCAGCGCAGGAACACCATCCGGGCGGCAGGGTCCAGCCAGCGCACGGCACAATCAGGTGGCGTACGGCACAATCAGGCGGCGTGGCAACGCATTCGTACGCCCCACGCTTGCCGGCAACGTAGGCTCTGCAGGCTGCCTGCCGGCCCTTGGGCCCACTCAAGCAAGCAAGCCGGTGAAAACCCCGGCGCTACATATCGCCAAACCTGGCCAGAACCTTGCATCTACTGCTGCTCACAACCCGCCCGTTGATTACCGCCATCCTTTTGGGTGCGCCCCCGTCTGGGCTTCGGAGCTTACCTGGCAGAATCGCACAACCCGCCCGTTGATTACCTGCACAGCGAACGCGCGTGGGGGCCATATGGAAGGCCACGCTGCTGCTGGGCGTAATGCGTCCAAGCGTACAAAGGCACACGCACTTCGGCGCATGTACCACTGCACGCGCCGAACAACCTTGTCATCGTCGCCCGAGCGCATCATCACCGGCACTTGGCGTAGCTGAGCAATAGCAATACGGTGCAGGTTTTGCGCGCTATGGGAGGCAGAGAGCTTGGGGCACACTGACAGCCGCGGTGGCTGGCATTTTCATGCTGCTTCCGCCGCGGCAAACTTGAGAACGCTTATGGCACTCTGAAGGCACGTGAGCGCGTGTGCAGCATGCTCTTACACGGTACGGCGCTAGGGGCGGGCGGCAGAGGGTTGGCGCGCTGCGCGACATCAGCGACACCGACGAACCTGCATGGCCTGAGCCGAGTGGACGAGGCATATCCGGTAGCGTTGGTAGTAGGTGCGCACCTTGGAGAGGTCTGCTGTGCAGCCAGGCACCTGTCGAACAGGGCACGGTACGGCACGGTACAAGAAGGCGGCCCTCAAGCCAGGTATGCACGTACGGGTGTACGCATGCGTAGGGCCACCGGGTACCGGGAACATCACCGGGAGTATCCGCACGTGTCGTGTACATATGGGCTCCGGCGTTCACCCACTTCCTTGCTGTTTGTACAGGGAGGGAGTCATGACCTCCCTGGGCAACTGCGTCTGCACATTGAGTGCTGAGCTTTGCCCAAATAAATTGTGTTATTCTGTGAGGCCAAAGATCATTGGCACCCTCTGCGCTTTCGCCGTGCAGGTAGGTGCTGTCTGAGCTCACGCAAAGAGCGGTGAGCCTCGAGGCCACACCTGGTGTGATTCACTGAGTTAGGCATGTATGGTACAGGCAGGACCCGTTGCAATTCGCTGAGCAACTAGCTGTGGCCCTACCTAGCGTTTAGCAGACACATGCATCGAGCATCTACAGGCAGTACCAGACCAGGTGTGTGTGCATGTGCTTGCGCCGGTCCCCTCCCCCTGCTGCGCATGTGCCAGGCATGCGGCACACCAGCGCATACAGGTCCCGAATCGCGAGTCGCTGGCCCGCCTACGCCAACCAGCAGTTTGCACCGTATGCGCAGCACTCGAGCCTGGCTGTGCCCAGCGCGCCACGAACCTGACAGAAACGGTCCTTACACAATTTCTCCGCGCGACGCAGGCCAGCAGGCGATGCCGCGCAAGGTCGTCCATGAGCTCCGCCGTCTGCGACGTTTTGATGCATGCTTAGACGGGTTTGATTCTTTCCCCACCACAGGCGCGCCTGGCAGCCAGGCGTGCGGACACCTGCACAGAAGCAGCGCAGTTGTGTGGACCGCCACCAAATTGGCATACTCGGCACGCGCGCTGACGGCGCCCGTACGTACAGCGACGACGTACCACTCTACGTGCTGCTCCACTTGGTGCTGATGCAGGTGTCGTCGGCGCAGGACCTGTTTGCGATGAACCTGCACGAGTTCGTCATACCAAAACCAGAGTGGACCGAGTGATCGGGCAACGTGGGCGTGGGGCCCCCGGGTCCAGCACTTGGCTGAACCGAGTGCATCCTTCGTCCAGGTATGTTGAGGGTGGCAGCATGGTTGGTCGTCGAAAGCGGCCACATTAGTGCGGGGCACAAGTGCAAGGATGTGACAGCACGTCACAACGAGGAAGTCCGCCACGACGCACGCGGGCGCCACAGTGACTGGGCGACGGCGAAGCACGAAGGCCAAATTACCTAACATACAGCCAGACGTGTCAAGCTTGTCCGCCTTCGCTCGTTTTGTGTGTTCCCGCTGCACGCTCGCGCACACGTACTGCAGGCCCACTGTCTGTCGTCGTCGTCCGTCACCTCCAAAAGGCGTCTTTCCAGGCCGCGCCGCCAGGGCGCACTATCTGGCACACTAGTCCTGTACTGATGGCAGGATGAAGGTCACTGAAAGCAGTATGGTGTGCACGTTGCCCGGGCAGCGTTCAAACGCAAGCGGTGAAACTACAAGCCAACATCACCCACCAGAGCTCAGGCGGTTTGGTCTCACTTGTCCCCAAACGAAATCAGTCAAACCACACCGCGTTTACTGCTAAAACTAAATCAAATGCTGCCAGTCGGCAGCCTGGTCTTGTTGCTTACGGACACAGGGCAAGGGCTGTCAGCAACCGCTGGTCTACGGTTGTATGGGATCGTACGATACCCAAACCTCATGCCCCACGCCCCCACCCCGCACTAGAAACTACTATAATACTACTCACGATACTCACACGGCGTTCGTTTAACGTACAACAGCCGACACCTGGCAAAGGACCTGGCAAAGGAGCCGTGCGCTACGGCCTCAAAGCCATGTAATAGGCGCCTGCGTCAGCAGTACGAGTATGGCAGAGGGCTACATAAACGGTGTTACCGTCAAGGTCGGCAACAACACGGCCCCGTGGTCCGTGGTCAGCGGCGTTGCAGGCAAGGCTCTGATCGTCCTACGCCACCAACCTTCCGACCAGCTTAGCCACCCGGAAGTCGCATGCGACAGAAGCAGCAGCAGCTGCTGTCGAGCTGTCGAAACCGGACGTTGTGGCGTGGCCTTTTTTGAGTGGGTCCACGCAACACGCGCGCGCGCGCGCGCGTCCCGCAGCCCAGGTCCTGGCATACACTTCTTGCAGGGCTCTTCATCCCCCAGCATGTGGCGCAGGCTTGCCAATGACGCTTGCATTGCACTCTTCAAGGAAAGCCAACTGTCAGCAACCTGTGTTCGTCCAGTACAGCCGGTACCAAGAGGCCCGAAGGTGAAACGTTTTGCTACCCACAGTTGCGTCCGGGTTCGAACATAAGCCAAAGAGCGCGCTAACACGGCATGCAGCAACAAAATCGCTCAACGCCGTCAGACCATGGCGCACCGACCTCTATCATTCCCATTTTACACCTCTGCGGATGGATCAGCGTGCTCGAAAAACAAACCTGCTGACACAGGGACCAAGCCAAAAATAGCGAAAGCCCCTGCGAGCCAGGGAACGGGCACCGCACAGGGGGACAAACGCTGATGCACACAAACTCCGGATGCTGCCACGCAAAAGAGTGTAGGCAGACGGGGACTGCCTTGATGGTACATGCCGTGCCACACATGCGACGCTTCGCACACCCTACAGAGCGGCCGACGACCCACAGTTTGCAGATGCAGTCTGGGCCAGGGGCCGTCATGCCAAACGCCATCCTCCTAAAACCACATAAACCAGATGAACTTTTGCTGCCGCCGCTGGCGCCGCCACCACCGCGGCGCAAAGAACCTACACTGGTAACCTGCACGTCGCCACACATCAGGCCGGTGAAGCGCCAAAGCCGGCCGGCTTGTTTTATGGTACATCATATCAGCGTACAGTCGCGGCGCGACCGGCCGCGCACCACCCTCGCAAGGGCCTGCTGTCGCGTTGCGCCGGCACCACTTTTACTGATGATGATGATGAAATGTTTGCAGCGCAGGCAAACAATTGTGAGCGCGGTTCAGGTCCGTTGCCGCCGGCAAGGCCCAATGCGTGCCGGCCGCAGCAGCAGCGGCCCGCTCGTACACAACGCCAACAAAGGCACATCAGGATGTTGGCAAACCCTTTAACTCCAAAAGCGCCATGGTGCCGGTGCACCAACAGGCCTGCTCACGACACCTCCCCCCCCCGCTGCTTGCCCTTCGGGGTCAGACTTCCTCAGGCGCTGTTCACCGGCCAGAAGGCGGCCAAAGCCTGGCCACAGCGCAACGTCGGCTGCACTGCGAACCGGCCAAACCATGCGTGAGCGCAGTACGGGCTGAAAAACATCGTCATCGGCGAATGAAGCACGGCGCACAGCGCGTCCGCGAGCAAGGAGCGACACAAAACCCACATGCTGCGTTGTACACCCTGCCTATCTCTTCCTGAGTCGCTGATTACTGATATCGGCTATTCAACGCCCCTGCTGTTAAAGCGGTCGCACACGCCCAGCCCCAAAGCCCTAAGCGACTCGGCCTTCGGCCGTCGCTGACCGCATCACAGTGTTGCTATGAGCTGCTCCAGCTGCGTCCGCATCGCTAGCAGCTTCTGCGCATGGACAGAGTCCCGGCTCTGCTCCTCATCAGCCCAGCCCTGCGCCGCACAAACACACAAGCATTGCGGACGCGATACGCGTCATCGCCAGTAGGCCGTCGGCGACCCTTCGGCAAGCGTAGTGTGGCATCACCCACCGCACCAAAACCTGATCGGCGTGGCTTGATCAAGCGCACAGGCAGCGCAGGTACCCCAGGTCGAATGGCACCTAGGTGCGGTGCATCGTGCGCATGTGCTCTGTGCAGCGCCGATGTCTCGGCAGGCAGGGCGCAGCCGCTGACCTGGATCTGCTTCAGGATGTAGCCGCCGCGCAGCTTGAAGTGCGTGCGAATGACGTCAGCAAACACTGCCGGCGGGTGCTTCAGAATGTCCAGCATGGCATACCGTACGCAGTTCTCCCGTACATCCTGGGGGTGCGGAGGCAGGCGGCGTGCGGTGCCGACCAGCAGCAGAAAACAAGCGCAAGCGACCTATCGAGGCACGGCTCGGTCGTTAGCAAGGTTGCAACTTGCACGATACACCATGATAACATACGGAGGGACGGCCGTGGACGGTCATGCGCACGTAAGGCATTATGGACCGCGGCAGTAACGGCGTGCTCGGCACCTCGCTCGCCGCGCGCAAGCAAAAGCCCATGCCCCGGCGCGTCCCCCCACGAATGGCGACTTCTTTTTGCTGTGTATGTATGCATGGAGATGCGCACGAACCTACATTCGTAGGTATCCGTGCATGGATTGAAACATCGCCGACGGCAAGCATGGCTTCGGCCTGGCCCACGGCGATGGGCGCCGCAAAGCACAGCACAGCAGCTGTTGCGCACCCAAACGCGGTAGCGCGCCGCCGCTGCCGCCCAGCTCTTTGCCGGTACCCCGATCACAGCCCAACTCTACCCACACGCCCGAGCTGAGTCCCCACCTTGGTATAATTCCGGTTGGACTTCTCCGACTCCTCAGAGGCACGGGACTCGTACCCCGGCTCATTGTAGTACGGGTCAGGCACCATAATCAGGGACTGAATGGACACCAGAACCTGCGATAATGAGCGGCCCCGCCATGTCGCGCGCGCGGTGAGGCAGTTGCAGCGCGGCGGCCAGTAACTGACGGACGGCTACGTTACGCACAATGCAGACTAGTGCCTGCGTGACACGTCGACGGCGCTTACGAGCGAGGGAGGGCTCGCTGGCGCGGCAGGCGCCGCTCAGCAGCGCCCACAAGCCTGCCCCAGCACATGTCTCAACAGGCCCGGCTTGGCATAGGTGCTTGCTGCCACCACCCTCTGCAGCTTGGCCGACCCAGCCGTGACTGGCTGACTGACCTGCACCGCTGTGGACGCGTCCGCGTTCCAGTTCTCCCCCTTGCTGCCCGACCACGTGCCCAGCAGCGATAGGCACACCTGCGGTGGTAGGGGGGGGGGGGGGACGGCGGCAGAGGCGCAGGTCCAGCCGGTCAGCAACTCCCCGCGAACAAGGGCGCAGTCACTTCGTCAGCAAGGCGGCTGCGGCAGGCACCAGCAGGCTGGTGGCAGCGGCTGCCGCCAGCCGCAGGGCTGACGGGCAGCAGCGGCTGCACACCGAGAGCGCGTTGACCGCACGTGCAAGCGGCAGCCCGAGCGAGCCCTAGAACCCTGTTTGCCTATGTAGGACCCGATTTCATCCGGAGCAGTTGCGGCGCAGGTGGGCACCCAGGGCAGGACCACTGCGCGCGATGGCGTGAGCACCTGCAGCGTCTCAGTCAGCAGCACCAGGCGCAAGGGGCGGAACAGCTGCAAGGTACACGTTGCCGCACCTTGCCGCAGTTGTACAGGTTGGGGTTGAAGCGGACCTTGCCGCCGCCCGTCGTCTGCAGGTTGACCTGCACGGAGACGACGGAGCAGAAGGCGAGAACCGTGTCGTGCTGTGCGCAAAGGTGCCTTAACGTTCCCAGCAGCCGCTCCTTTGGCAAGTTTACATACTGCCCACGACGCACGTCGTCTGCGCGCCCCACATCCGCCGCGGCGCGGCGCGCATGCCATCTGGGCAGCAAAACCCAGGACCCAGGAGCGCGTGGCAGGCCTTCACGGCTTCCCGGTGAACCGCACGGGCTTGGTGGTCGACAGCATTGCTTCCCACCCCTTGCGGGACCACACCAGTGCCGTCCATACCTGGGGCGGGACTGTTGGATACTGTGACGGAAAGTAGAAGTCAAAGACGAAGCAGCCACCACTGTATGGCGTATCCTCCGGCCCAACAATCAGCGCCTGAGGCGGGCAGACGGTCAGAGGTACCCGTTGTGGTTTAGGCCAGTATCAGTATCAGTACCTAGAAGCGCCAAGACACTTGCAAATCCAGGCGGCGTACCAAGTGCGAACGTACCGCAGCAAGCCGGACACGGCGCACGCCGATCGACAGCGGCGCTAACAAAGGGATGAGAGCTACGGAGCAGCACGACACCGCTCTCGTCAGCTCCCGCAGTCATCGCCACGCTGCTGTTGCCGAAACGTGCGCCGTGACCGCGTGTGCCGTACCTTCCAGGCCTGCACTTGCTGCTCGTCCACACGCACAAAAATGCTGGACGACTCGGACAGCGGCAGTAACGACTCCAGTGAGGCGACCTCTTTGGCCAGCCGTACGGCGCGCGGCCGCGGCCCCTGCAGGTCGCTGTTGAGTGAGGTCTTGAAGTGGTGGTTGGTCACGATGCCGCCCACCGCGTCGACCTGTAGCACACCATTGCAGCCGGCGGCGCAAGGCCGGGCAAGATCAGGAAGCGCGCCACACAAGGGACGGGTGCCGTTGCCAAACCCGCACCAAACACGCAGCAGATCAACATCAAAGCAACAAATTGCTACATTGCGGGTTGCGGGTCGAGCCTCGGCCTGCATGCATGGCGATGGCTGCGGCGGACGGAGCCATCCATGTTTGGACGTGCTGCACAACGCAACTGGCGACGGCGCTTGCCTGTAAGGCATTACGGATTACGCGATTAGTAGAAGTAGTAGTAGTAGTGCGTGTGGCCTGCATCGTAACACCGCTGCCTTTTTGTGCGTGTGCTGTGCGGCTCACCGCGCCTTCGCATCGTCGGACCCTCTCGGAACATTGCAGCCAGGCGTGGAACGTGCGTGCCATGGCATGTGCCGCCGGTCGTTGATGCCATCTGGACCCACATCAGTGTCATCATGTGTGTTACCTTGTCAGAATGCTATACGCAGAGGGAGCTGGTAGGCAGGCGGGCAGCGGGCGTAGCTGCTTTGGCTTGGTTATGGTCGGTCTGTTCTTCGGGGATGCCCCAACGGATGCCGCCACCTGTGGCGCGGCTGGACAAGTAGTGGCAAAAGGTAGTGTCGTGGTTTCGAATAACATGAGCGTATATGGGTTGACCAAAAGGGGGGCGCCGGTTTGCCGGTTGAACACCAGGTGCCATGGGTGGCATGCCCTTGCTTGCGGGTCAGGCGTTTTGTACTTGCACCATTATGCGTACGGATACGGTGTACGAGGTCCCAAGGCTGCTCGTACGTGCTAGATCGTCATGCGGGATGTGTTCTTGCCGGAGGGTGATGCTCTGAACGCATGCATTCCTTGAAAGGATGTGCTTCACTAAGTAGAACGGGTTGGGGGCGCCTCAGCCTCCGTGGAGCGTGCAGTGACCGACTGCGCAGGCACAGCGTGCGGCCCCATACCTACCTGGGCTGGGTTGGGTTGGGCTGGCGGGGGGACTGGTGGCCTGTCGCGCTGGCCTGTGGCTCGGGCGGCGGGGCTGGGCGGCGGCAGGCAAGCACTGTGCACGGCGTGCGGCTTGCTGCGGCCGCAGGAGCTGACTAGTAGTTCCTTTATGTCGCTGTGCCCTGCACCCCGGCTGCGGGTCGAATGGGCGAGCCCGTGCGCCGTAAGGCACGCTAGATTGCGACGCAGCGCATTTGCACGGAGCTCACTGACGGCTGGTTTGCTGCGTCGTGGTGCTGTTGTATGGCGAAATGTGGCCAGACTGGTGTGCGGCGCATGCACCGATGCATGCCGGGGCCAAACCGCTACGCAGCTATGCATGTATGCTGCGTATCCCTCACCTGCTGTTCACACGCACCCTTTGAGCACGGCATGGCTAGGCTTCGTGGCGCGTGCGCTGCCACTGAGGCTGTGGGGAGGGAGCGCGTGGACGTGTCTGCCGGCGCGGCTCGTGTGCTTGGCTACCTTTCCAACGCGTTGCGGTTTTGTTTGCCTCCTCGCGGCGATTGTACACCACCGCCTTTTTGTGGAAACCGTGCATCAGCCAGTCGGCCAGCGTACTCCGTTGATCGCCATATGCGACATGAACCTCTGGCTGGCTGGCTGGCTGGGTGGCTGGGTGTGCGTGGCCCTGAAGTTGGTGCAGTGCCGCCTGGGAAACAAGCTGGCTCGTTTGTTGGCTTGCAGCAAGGTGGCGCGTCGAAAGCTTTTTTTGAGCGGCGCGGCGTGCGCCCTGCTCCTCCTAGCCTGGCTTTGATGACGATCAACGCACGCCAGGGGGTGTCTTCTATTGTCCTTGTTCAGTGCACGACATGTACGACGTTGGTGCCATTGGCATGCGGGCACCGTGGTGCGTACGCACCACGGCCGTGTGACTTCGGGCGTGTAGGCCCAGCCAAAGAGTGTGTGCCCTAAGGCGTGGCGTGGGTTGAAGGGGCATTCAGGTATACGGGTGGGTGGGGTGGGGGACCCGGCCTGGGACCGGGCAGCGGGAGACGCGTCGACCGACGGCGTCCTGCTCACACCTCACCCACGGGTCAAACCACCAACGCGCAACAGTTGTTGTGGTGCTCTGTTCCAATGCAAGCATCACGTAGTTCGGCTACATGGCCGATGGGTGAGGGATGCGCGAATCGGGGCGTACAAAGGAGGAGGGAGTATGGTGCCTGTGTGGGCGTGTGTGCCGGCGTGCGTATGCGAGCCTGCCTATGGCAGGTGTACGCAGGCGAGCGCTGTGAGCGTCTTGTTGCTTTGACCGGCTTGGCTTTGTGTGCATGGTTGGCCAGCGCCGCGCTGCTGCTATTCTCAAGCGCTTCCTAATAGTCTTGATGTCCTGAGGCTCCGATGATGCTCGTTTGCTTCAATGGATGCAACCAACCATTGCGCCCACGTGCGACCACTGGGCCGGGCGCGACATACACCATGCGCGGCAAAGCGCCGTGCGCATGTTTGGCATCGCCGCCGAAGCTCTATCTGGCAGTTGTCGCCGCCAGCAGCAGGTGCTTTTCAAACCCAACGGCTCCACGCAACTTAAGGTAAGGTAGCGCCAAACACTATAAGGCCATGGCACGCGACCAAAGCACATCAAAGCACGTACCATCATAGATAGCTACAGCACGGGAAGCGGCGGACTTTCACAATGAGCAAAGACCAGGCGCTGCCTGGCAGGTGAGCAAGAGAGTGGCCGAGGAGTTCTATCATTGAAGAAGGGCGGCCGTGATGGCTATTAGGTGAAGAGGCAGTCTTGCGCACTTGCCGTACCGGGACTGTGACGCCTCGTGAGATTGCTGCGCTTATGTACGAAGAGCACGTGCAAGCGCTCTGCATATGTAGCATAGGCTACTGCAGATAGGTAAGTTTATAGGGCAGATAGGCAGATAGGTAGGCAGCCGAAATCGTTAGCTAAACAACGATGTGCAACCATAGCATAGATAGATAGATAGCAAAGCTCTATGGGTTATGGATACATGACTTCGTGAGGAGCCCTGCCCGTCACGAGCCAGAATGGTCCAGGGCAGCTGTCGTGCCTTTGCATTGTCATGCATGATGCACGTGCACAGGCTGAGGGCACATGAGGAGAGATGATGACGGTGAAGACGAAATCAGACGAAGAAGCCGAAGCAGACGAGACGCGACCGCGACCGCGTGGACACGGCGGCGTACGCTTGACCTTGACGTTACACGAGGGGGAGAACTGCGCTCCACGCACTCCAAAGCCGAGGCCTGTACCACTAGCTGCGAATCACGCTGGCGATAGGATAAGGATAAGGATAAGGATAAGGATAAGGATAAGGATAACGACGAAAAGCACGCGCGGCACTCGAAGCCAGCTGCACGAAAGCAAGTGACGATGACGTAACGAACGAGAATGACCCAAAGTCACGCACCAGGGCAGCAGTTCCCTACCAAACGGTGAGTACAAGGGTGCAGCGTCACGCGCTGCACCAGCGGCCTATGAGATAGATACACACGTGGAAAGAGACAAGGATCAGGCGCGACAAGGACCAGACACGTCCGCAGCTCAACTACACGCGACCCGAATCCTCCAACAGCCAGGGACACGCAGGGTTGTAGCGTGACATCGCAGATCAACAGCGCGCGTCGCAGGAATAAGCTGATCCAGAACATCCGTAGTGGTCAACGGTCGTCGGCAGTAGCACGACGACCAACCGCCTAACTACCAATCGCGTGCGCGCTGCGCACACAGGGCCAAAGAAACTAGGCCGAAGCAAAGCGACGCTTATTACAAATATGCAGGCTAGAACTAGCACCTCAAGCGCTTCACGGCGTTAGGCAAATGACCTGAAATGACAAGGCGGAGAGCACCACGCAGTCAACGCGGCACGATA